>BSBK01002538.1:0-62500 GCA_027943335.1 Chamaecyparis obtusa
GTTGCCACTAGCATTTACCCTACCAACCAGAGCCCATGGAGTAGATGGTTTGATGCTAGGATGGACGGTTTGAAAGATACACTTTAGAGCTACTTTCAACTGACCCTCACTGCAAGTTTTGGCATCGAGTGAGATCGCCTTGCCAAATGCAAATGAAGTCGAATCTCCCAAAAACCAAGAGAGGTTATTGTAAATATTGGAATCATGATCACATATCCCCTAATATTTTATTGATACCTCTCATGAGGTCTAAGATATGAGCCTCAAAAGATCACTACCCAATCATTCTTAGTGCAGCTTGGGGTCACTTGGGTCAACCATGGTCGTGAACATTCGAGTGACTCTGTGGGTTAGAATGAGGTTGTCATTGGAATTTACTTGACCAACCAGAGCCAATGTAGTAGATGGTTTGATGCTAGGATAGATGGTTTGAAAGATACACTTAGAGCTACTTTCAACTGACCCTCACTGTAAGTTATGGCATCGACTGAGATCGCCTTCCCAAATGCAAATGAAGTTGAATCACACAAAACTAAGAGAGGTTATTGTAGACCTTAGAAACATGATCCCGTAGCCCTTGACAATTTGTTGATAACTCTCACAAGGTTCTAGATATGAGCATCAAAGGATCACTACCTCATTGTGCTTAGTGCACCTTGGGGTCACTTGGGTCGACAGTGGTCATGAGAGTTCCATTGACTCTGTGAGTGGAACGGGGTTGTCACTAGAGTTTACCCATCCAACTAGAGCCAATGGAGTAGATAGTTTGATGTGAGGATAGATGGTTTGAAAGATACACTGTAGAGCTACTTTTAACTAACCCTCACTGCAAGTTTTGGCATTGACTTAGGTTGGCTTGCCAAATGCAAACAAAGTCGAATCGCCCAAAATTGAGAGAGGTTATTGTAGACATTGGAATCAAAATCCTATATCCTTAGATAGTTTTATTGATACTTCTCATGTGGTCTGAGATACGAGCATCAGAAGATCACTAACTAATCATGCTTAGTGTAGCTTGGGGTCACTTGGGTCGAGCATGGTTGTGAGCGTTCCAGTGACTCCGTGGGAGGAACAAGGTTGTCACTAGTGTTTACAATGTCATGAAAGTGAACCACTAACTTATAGTCCACACCATTTTTAGTAACAAAAAATTTAACCCCTTTTACTCTCCCGTGCAAACTCAGAAAGCACGTCACTTGCAGACTATAAAAACACAATGCATTATGGTAAACTGGGCAGTGTGCAAGTAGTTATGTTTTACAGATTGTGTAAGTAGTCCTTGGGAACATGTCCTTGTCTATAGTGGAAACAATTAGGTTTTCATTTTGAAATAAGAGAAGACCCAAATGGGAAAGCATGCACACTTATTTTCTTGACCCACTGCTCTCAAATTGTACCTTACCAAATCCTCTTGACCTCCTATTCATTATGTCTATCTCAATCTAATAGGAGAAAACACTGCCCTTACCTATAATACCCTCCAAAGTACTGCACTAGTTTCATTGCAATGACTATTAGTGGTATGTTTTAAATTTGAACTATGAAACTAATCACGATTAAGCCAATTAACACTCTACTAAAATTCAATTATTTTTAATATTCTACCACCCCCTCCCAAAACCCAATAATAAAGACTGAATATTAGGACATTTGTTTTTCTTTACTCTGGAATACCCTATTCATGGAGCTTATTATGTTTGAGGTTTAACTTCTATAGATTTCCTATGTTCTTATGTTTCATACCATTATACCTCTCACCCAAAGGGATAGTCAGTCTCTTCAGATTTACAAAACCACCTCTGTAAATGTTAACTTCCTCAATCAAAACACAACTAGACTCACGTATAAAAACTACAATTTTGCATTTAAGGTGTGCTCCAGTGCTAGCCCACATTGACAACTACCCAAAAAATAAATCTTTTTAAGTCTTTGGACAACCCAACTCCATTACCATACACAAAACATGTTTCATGTCCTCAAAGCCATGCATGCACATCTTATAACATCCCAAACTTGTTGACCAACTATATATCTTTTCCATATACATGTTGACTCCAACATGCAAACCATGAACCATATTTCTTGATTGTTTTGTTATGCCCAAAATTAGGGCAAAACACAAACAACAATTTTTTTTCTAAAGTCACTAATTACAAGGTTGCATACTGAAATACGAGAACAAAACACCAACCAATGCACTTATCTCACAAGGGGAATTCGAGGCATGCGTTGGCTTCCCAACATCCCATATGTGTCAGGTGTACTAGGATGAAGAATCCACTAACTTGGTTTAATCATAATGAGGATACGAGGGAAAATTCCCTAAATCAAATCGCTCTTAAAGAAAATACTTGAATAAAAGATTTAATTAAATAATAATACACTTTCCTAGTGTAATTTATAATGAACATGTAGTTAAATAAAATACTATAATAAAGTCATAATTATTAATTAATAATAATTGTTAGGGGTTTTCATCACACCTAGGTCCACCTAGGCATTATAGATTAATCAACCCCCTAAAAGAATTAATGGCCAAGAGAAAATAATAGTGCGCTAAATAATAAGGGTCAGTTAAGTAATTATTTAAGTTACAAAATGAAGGTACATTATTAAAAAAAATTCATTATCTCAAACTAAAATAAATAAATAAAAGGATCCAAAAAATCTTCACACCAATGAATAATCTAGAGGTAAAGTATCTAAACAACACCTTGTTCCAAAAATCAAATAAAATCCTAAAAATAGGTAACTTAAAAAAAATCAAAGGCAATAGTAATTAAAATTAAGGAATACATATTAAAAGAATTTAAAGTCTAAATAAGGCCTTATCCAAAACTCATTTCAAATCCTGAAATAATAGGGAGGCTTAAAAAAATTAAAAAGACAATTTATTAATAAAAGAAATTACATGCTTTAAAAAATTAAAAGATAAGAATTAAGTCCACATAATTAAATAACCCACTTTCTTCATTAGTGCAGATTATTTTTCATTGCGTTAAATAAATAAAAATAAATAAAAGCCATGCTCCAAAAAGTCAGCCAAACCCTAAATGAAATTAGGGTTTTGGCCAAAATAAAACATGGCCTGAAACCCTAATCTCAAGCTTTTTCTTCATTCATATTCTCTGAGTTGTCTTGGTTTGTAGGTTGGTCAAGGATTGAAGGAATGGAGAAAGAATAGAGTATACACCTAAGTACACATGAATGTATACACACTCCTAGTGTGTGTATACTTCCATATGTACTTGTGCATATACAAACAAAAGAGTTCAGGCTCTGTTAAAGCTAGATCCAGATCTACAATCCACAAGGCATGGACAGAAGGTAAAGTCATTGGGTTACCATTGCATGGCTCATTGGTTTACATTAGGATAAGATTGTTCTAATCTTGACTGGAAAAATCTCTGTCACAGATTAATAAGAATATGTTTGTTAGTTGATATTAAATCTGGTGATACAAATCTAATAGGGTTGGAGGTTGAAATGTATTCATTTTGTCTTTGAATCCGACATCAATGTATGTTCCTTTTTTCTTTAACGTTTGCTAGATCAAAATGTCTATGCTCAGTTTGCTTGTCTTAGCACAAAATAAATTCTAAAAATTTAACAGGATAACATGCATATAAAAAAAGTACTTAAACTTTAAATTTATTTATTTATTAAGCTTTAAGAAAGAATTTAATAATCTGAAGTATAAATCATAGTATTAAAAGAAAATAATTTAATTTAATGCATGCAAAAATGAGTACACGGATTAAACATTATTGCAAAACAAGATAACTTCATTTATAAAGAATTTTAAGAAGGTATTTCATGGAAGAAATAAACTAACTTTATTAATAAAGAATTTTTTTAAAAAGTATATCATAGAAGAACAAAAAAAATAAATAGAATATGTATAATATTTTTTATTATGGAAAATAGGTTTTGATGGTGCCCTGAAACCCTACAGAACTAAAAGATAAACATAGATAAAGCATTTAAAGTATCCACAACATAATAGCCATGAGCTTAACAACAGCTCCCCATAAGATAGCAAGATAAAACCAGAAAAAAGAAAGCAAGGAAGCAGAACAAAAAACTAGGCAAGGCCCAATCCCATGAGAACAGCTCAGGCAAATTCTCTGAGGATTTCCATAGCATGAATCTCCAGCTCAGACACTCTTTTAGCAGCCTCCTTAAGGTCAGAAAGATCTTTATCAGGTTCCTAGATGTCCTTTTTCATTGTGCTGGATCTGGTCCTCTTCCTCGATCCTTCCTCAAGGGACTTATCTTTACCACTATTGGGAGATTGATCTTTCTTCTTGCTACCCATGTTTTCCTCAATTTTGTTTATCAACACCTTTATGTTGTGATTAGAAGCTTTAATAATTTTATAGCTTTGCTCTACGATTTTTTGTAGGGTTCCCTCGATGCTCTGAACTCTCCTCTTCACTTCCTCCACTCTATTTTCCATAACCTTCTCCTCCTCAGTTGTCTTATTCTTAATGCTGCAATTGTCCCTCTCCAATCTACCCACTCTGTACTTTAGCTCCTAGATTTTTTGGTAGGTCCATTTAGTGGTTCTATAGCTGTCAATAATGTTGTTCTTTTCATTATTAAGCACATCCATCTATGGGTTCTCCTTAGTGGTGTCACTCAGAATAATAAGGGAAGGATCAATAAGTTCTTCCATTTGAATTTTTCCATCCTTATTCTCCTTAACTAGAATTTTCATCATCTCTCTCTTGAGACCCATCCTCACAGAAACATTATCAAAATTCCTCCAAACCACATTCATGTCTTTTCCTGAGATCTTGCAAGTGTAATGGCCAGACCCATAATCTTCAAAACCCTGCTCCTCTTTCCCACTCCCCTAATTCTCCTCTTCCTCCTCACTATCATTCCCCCCCTCTTGCCTTTCCTCCATGGCTTCCTTATCAATGTTTTTCCCTCTTTTCAGCCTCCTAAAAGGCTTGCCAATAGAAACCTCCTCTCTGTTGGTAGGCATCTTGATAGTAATATTTCTCTTTCCTCCCTTCCTCTCCTTATTTTCTTCTTCTCTTAAAATGGTATCTTCCTCCCCATTAGCATTGTCACTCTCCGTATCCATTCCCTCCAACCCCTCATTGTAGTCCCTGTCAGACGAGATCTCAATTCTCTATTTAGGGTTAGGAGTCATGTTTTTCTCCTTTTTGATTTTCTTTTTCCCCTTATTGGTCTATGGGGTAGCCTCCTCATCTGTATCTGAGTGCATATCTTGGCTGTCCTCAGTATCAAATGGGAAATAATCTTCTCCTAACTCATCCGACTCTCCTTTACTGTCCTTTCCCACCTTCTTATTCCTAATTTCTTTCCCCATAGACCTAGCCTTAAAAAATTCATAAATTAACAATAAAAGCCCCTCATGGAAAGCAGGATTGCCAATGGCCTTCTCCCTATAGTTATTGATATTCTCATTAATAGATGAGTATAGGAAGAAAGGGATTGAAATTTTTTCCCCATACCTGAAATGGTTAAGAAGCACAAAATGGTGGGTGTAGAGGTGGTCGAATCTCATATCCAGGGAGATGGATTTGATAATAACCCTCAACACAAACCTCCATAGTGACTTGATAGAGCTCAGTAGGTAGTAGGTTCTTTTCTTCACTAAAGCCTTCTTTTCCCCCAGCTCCTTGGTAAATTCGATCATAGCCTGCCCATAAATTTTTCTCTTTGTAAATTTTTTTCCCAATGATGGGAATCTTCGTCACCATGGAGTAAACCTCCTCTATCACCATGAAATCTACCCCATCAATTTTAAGAATCCCCTCATTCCAACTCTTAACCATGAGACATGTAACAGAGGGTTTCTACCCATGAATCCAGTCAATGAAATTCGTGACTTCACCTTTTTTCAAAATGCTCCACACCTTAGATTGCCTACGCCACTTATCAACTTCATCCTTAGGTTCCCTCCTGTGTCTTTCCCCCACCATTTTTTCATCCTTTCTACAAACTATTCTCTTGGTAGTGATGTCTTTTGAAGCTTGGTTCCAATTAATATGAATTGTTTTCATGAAATTTCTTTTAGCCTTGTGTAAATTATATCCAAAATCTAGCCTCAAAGTGTGCTAATGAGTTTTGATGAGGTGTAACGTACTTTGTCTATCATACTTATACATCATATTTTGGCACCTTTACCATGGAACATAACCTTTCATAATTAAAATTTGATGTTTCCCACTCTGCTTGGGATCCTCTCCCTTTGTATCAAATCTAAAATTTCTAGAAAATATTATGTGTGTCCATCCATCTTTTCATTTCATCATTCTTGACTGCCCAGTTGGCCAGCCTATCAGCCACTTGATTAGCTTCCCTATACTCATGAGCCACATAAACATTATCAAAGGACTTAAGGATCTGAATACTCTCTTCAATGCTATTCAGAATCATCCACATAGGCTCATTCTTCTCATCAAGATAGTCTATTATATTCTTCATTCTCCTTCCAGCCATAGTTTTCTAAATCCCATGTCAGAAGAAAGTTTGATGATTTGATGTGCCACAATCACCTCTGCATAGTGATTAGTTTGCAACCCTAGAGGAGTAGAGATCACAACAATTCCTTTGCCATGGGCATTTCTGATGATTCCACCCACCCCAGCCTTACCAGGGTTGCCTTTAGCAGTCCCATCAAAGTTAGCTTTACACCAACCCTTAGGTGGGAGAGTCCATATGCAGTCTTCCCTCCTATTTCTTACAATTTCCTTAGTGCTGAGAAGAAGGTTACAACCTTTGTTGATAGTATAGTTCTCTACCAGCGCGTTAAGGGTTTTGTGGAAGACAACTTTAGCATTAGTTTCTTTTTCTCTAAAAATTATTTTATTCTACTCCTTCCACACTCCCCAATAGACATGAGGCAAATTCCAATCCCATAAGTCCTTATTCACATCCCCAATAGCCCCATGGTGCCAATGCTGAAAGAGATCGGTAGTGTTGTTGGGAAAACACCAGGTCACCTTGAAAAAAGATAGGAAATGAGACCATATGTCTCTGGTGAAGTGGTAGTTAATAATGATATGGTCCACACTTTCACTATGGTTTTTGCATAGAATGCATCTATTAGGCATCATATGCCCCATCTTGGTAAGGTTGTCCATCATTAGGATTTGATTTTGGAGCATTATCTAGTAAAAAATATTGATTTTAGGAATAAGGCCAGGATACCGGGCTCTAGCCCAAATAGGGATAGTTTCAATATTTTGCATGGTTTCATACCTTGAGGCTACAGTGTAGTTGTTGGCCTTAGTCTCCCCCCCAAAAATAGCATCCTTTTTGAGGGACATAGGGATGTGCATAATCATGTCCATCAGTGGCTTTAGCTCCTAGGATAGCTTAGTCAGATTCACCCATTCATTATTGACCCTGTAGTCTCTCACTCTACAATGATATATTTCTATGCATCTGTTAGCCCATCTATTATATGGCTTGATGTTCCATAAGGGCCCTTGTCTTAGCCAGTCATCATGCTAGAAATTTATGTCTTCACCATTGCCTAGTTTCCATTTCACTTTCTCAGTGGCTAAGCCCTTAGTCCTCAGAATGCCATTCCATATGTTGGATCCCCTTAGGTCATAGTCCCTACTGATGAACTCTTTGAAATTGATATTAGCAACATATTTATCCTTCAAAATATCCCTCCATTCCCCTGTTGAGTTGAAAATCTTCCATATCTATTTATCTTGCAGAGCCCTATTGAATTGCTTTAGATTTCTAATCCCCAGCCCCCCTACATTTTGGGTCTACAAATAGTCTCCCAAGCCACCAGTGGGTACTTCTTATTACCTTCAGTTCCAGCCCATAGAAAGTTCCTTTGAATGGACTCCAAAGTATCAACCACTTTGGTAGGGATTGAGAAAAGGCTTAAAGCATAAGTAGGCAAATTATGCAATGTAGATTTGATCAGAAGCACTTTACCGACCTGACTTAGAGTCATGACTTTTCAGCCTGCCAACTTTCTATTGAAATGATCAATGAGATTATTCCAAAAGAAGTTAGGTGGTTTGGTTCCTAGAGGGAGCCCCAAGTACATAGAAGGGAAAGAGCCAATACCACAAAAAAAAATGCCAGCTATTTTCCTCTTTCTGGTCTCAGGGGTGTTAATAAAGAAGACCGAGCTCTTACTCCAGTTAATGAGTTGTCCTGTGGCATTGGTATAGGTATTGAGAATAGACTTCACATTTCTATCTTATTTCATCAAAGCCTCTCCCCCTAAAATGGTATCATCCATGAATTGCTGATGGGAGAAGATCAGGGGCCCGGAAGAAGGTTTTAACCTAGTAATTTCTCCTCTGCTCCTTTTTTCATGAATAAGTCTTCCCAGGCATTCAACCAAAATGATGAAGAGGATCAGTGAAAGAGGGTCACCTTACCTAAGACCCCTAGAAGATTTAAAGAAATTAGAGGGAGAACCATTGACCATCACCACAAAAGTGGGGGTGGAAATCAGTTGAGAAATAACCTTTCTAGTTTTATCATTGAAACCAAAAGCTTCCAAAACTTTATCCAGGAACAACCAGTCCACCCTGTCATAAGCCTTAGATAGATCAAGTTTGAGAAGGAAGCCTTCCTTTTTTCCTTCATCTAAGGAATAGATCACCTCATGAATGGTGATGATAAAGTCAAGGATTTGTCTACCAGGGACAAAACCCATTTGCTGAGGTGCAATAATCTCTCAGAGGATTTTGATCATTGTGTTAGTTAAAATCTTTGAAAAAATCTTGTAAAAAGAGTTGCATAGACTTATAGGCCTAAAATTTTCAAAAGAATCTGCACCTGTGATTTTGGGAATCAAAACTAGAAAAGTGGCATTGATCTCTTTAAGTAAGCTCCTAGCACCAAAAAATTCCTACACCGCTTTAACAAGGTCACCTTTTATAACTTCCCAATACTTCGGGAACAAAAAAGTAGGGAACCCATCTGGGCCAAGAGATATCTCAGCAGGCAAAGAAAAATAGGCTCCTTGATTTCTTCAAATTTTGGAATAGCCCCCCAAAACTTATTCTAGCTAGAATTTATCACACTAGGTATGGTCTTTAGAATTTCCACTTGGTCTTCAACATCTAGGTTTAGCTCTTTGGTTAAGATGGAAGAGAAGAAACTAATAGCTTCCTTAGAAATCTCTTTTTCTTCCCCTAAAGTATCATCCCCATTTTTAATACCACTAATTCTATTGGCAGCCCTGTCTTTCATAGTAGAGAGGTGAAAGAATATAGAGTTTTTATTTCCTTCCTTTAACCACACCGATCTTAACCTCTACCTCCAAAACATTTCCTCTTTTCCCACAGTGTTGTGAAGGTCAATCAGAATAGTCTTTTCAGCATTCAGCCTACTCTCATCATAACCCATATTCTGTATATCTTCCTACGCCTCAGCAAGATCCGCCATAATCCTTTCTTTAGTTTGGAAGATGTTCCCAAAGTCCATTTTGTTCCACTTTCTGATCTCCATTTTAATGTTTTTGAGTTTTTTATCCCCCTTGTACATAATTGTACCATCAACATCAATACCCCATCATTCCCTAATTTTGTCAGCCAGACCAGGGTGAGCAGTCCACATCTTCTCAAATCTAAAAAGGAAAGCCTTTTTCCTATTGATAGAATCAAGAGAAAGAGCAATAGGGGAGTGATCTGAACCAAGTCTCACCATAGAGGAAAGATTACATTGATAATGGTTCATCCAATCCAAAGTGATGAGAGCTCTATCTAGCCTTACCTGAATACATTTCATCCCAACTCTCTTGTTAGACCAGATATATTTCCCACCTCCTAACTCAACATCAATAAGGGCTAGGTCATTTATCAAATCTGCTAGATGTTGTCTGCTTTCCAAGTTCGGTGGGAGCCCTCCTAATTTATTAGTGGCCATAAGAAGGGTATTGAAATCCACCATGATAATGCCCTTAGGATCTCCCAACTTGGCCATAAGATTATAGATTTTATACCAATAGATTCTTCTACCATTATTAGTGTTTGGGGCATAGATATTCATAATGAACCAGCTTTCCTGTTCCTTGAGATTTTTGAATTGAATAAGCAAAATGTTACCTTCATAAAAAGTGGTATCTTCTTTTAAGTTGTCCTTCCATATCACTAACAAACCACCTGAAGCACCCTCAAAATTGGTTTCCGTAGTCTTCATCCCTTTATTAAAAATAATGCTTTCAACTTTCTCCTTCTTCATTTTTGTTTCCTAAATCAAAAATATTTCTGGCCTATGATCCCTTATCATATTCCAAACAATTTCCTATTTGTGGATTCCATTGAGTCCACAAATGTTCCAATATATAACTTTCATGATTTATTTTGGGAACATGATTCCTGGATGGTTTTCTAGGTTCCATCTTCTATATTTCTTTTTGTTTCTTCCTTTCTAATTTGAGCCTTGCTCTTCCTACCTGGAGTGTTGGATTTACTTCCTATTTTATCTTTAGCTCTACTCCTCATAGTGGTAGGAGAACTCGGTGATGGGTCCCTATTGTTTTTCTTTTTGTTTTCCTTAACTTTTATCCAAGGTCCTACATTGTCATCTTTGCAGCTATCAAAAGGAGCCTCCACTCTACATATTTTTCCTGCAGTAGAGGCAGAGACCATCTCAATAATTTTGTTAATTTTCCTTGGAGACACCCAATTGCTTCTGCTTAAGTTCAAATCCTAAGATTGAGAAGGGCCCTGCTCCTCTAAAGTTCCCCCATTCTCTTCGGTGTCTGGGATAGAGGAGTCCCCAATGATATCCTCCACTATGATCTCACCTTCCTTAGGATGGTCCCTACCTCCATTGTTCTCCTCCCCAACTGCAGGAGCTAGGATAATAGGGATGGCCTCAACATCTCCCTTTCCACTATTTTCCATCTGGGCCTTTTGCAGCTCCTTGTCCTCATTTATTTTCTTTCCTTCTGAACGCTAGTGATCTGGAATGTTCCCCATTTTGTCATTGAGTCTCTCCCCTAGAGATTCTCCCTCAAGGTTCTTTCCATTGGGATCTTTCTCCTTCCACACCTTCCTAGTTCCCTCAACTTGATTAGGTCATTTTTGCTAATTTTGGGTCTCTTTTCTTTTTCCTTGTTTGATTTGAGCCTTCTGAGCTTTATCCTTTTCTATGAAAATAGGGCACATTTTGGCTTTGTGTCTTGCCTTTTTGCAATGGAAGCAGGAAAAAGGCACATTCTCATAGTCTATCTACTGCACATGCCTCCCCAATCTTGATTGGAACTCAATCACTTTTGGCATATCCTAACCTTCAACCACCCCTATGCATATTATGGTGTACATGAGTTTTTTCTTAGCTGGTGTAACTAGATCAATAGATAGCAACTCCCCAAAAGAGATAGCAATGCCATCAAAAACATCTTCATGCTAGTATTCTAGTGGAAGTTCCTGAAGCCTTATCCAAACTGGGGCCTGGGTCAAGAAATCATTGTTGAGATCAAGGTTAGAGGTCCATTTCTGAAGAATGAGAGTGGATTTCCCAATCGACTAGTTTCCCACACAGAGAATCTTTGAGTAATCCTCTAGGCAGGAAAACTCAAAAGACATAAACCCTTTGGCCATAGTTGTAACTTTAACCTGTCCTATCAAATCCCACTTTTTCTTAGCAAAGATTCTAACCAAATCTATGTTTGGCCTAGGACCTACGAACTTACTGAAAGAGTTGCAGCCATAATCAAAATATTATGATCAATAAGCTCAGAAGGCACTTTTAAAGAAAAAGTCCCCTTCTCTTTATTTCAAATATCTTTAATCTTAGGGAAAGAGGATTTACCTGATGGTTTGACCCCAAAAATATTAGTCCATTGTCCCAAGGGACCTAGGGCACCTCTAGATGTGCTTGTTTTTGGAGCATTACCCTCTTTCTTTCTTGGATCTTGCTGCAAGGCCTGTGGGTCCCCATCTTTTGTCATATCCCCCTTTCCTTTGTCATTGTCTAGGTCTAGGCCCATAGACTGAACATCCTATCCCTTCTTTGCAAGTTTTTCGCTCAAAGGAAAATTCAAAAATTTGCATCCTCCCTTCGCTCTACTCATCCTCATCTCCATCCTGTCTCCTCAAAGGATCGGAATATGTATAATGTTATATATATGTGTGTGTGTGTGTGTGTGTGTGTGTGAGAGAGAGAGAGAGAGAGAGAGAGAGAGAGAGAGAGAGAGAGAGAGAGAGAGAGAGAGAGAGGGAGATAATATATGTGATTAATCATGTTAAAAGATCTGTGCATTATATATATATATATCTATATATATATATATATATATATATATATATATATATATATATATATATATATATATATATATATACATATACATATATATATATATATATATATATATATATATATACATATACATATATATATATATATATATACATATATATATATATATACATATATATATATATATATATATATACATATATATATATATATATATACATATATATACATATATATCTATATATACATATATCTATATATATATATGTATATATATGTATGTATATATATGTATATGTATATAGCTTCTTCTTTTTTATTAAAAGAAACTTACTAATTTTAAAATAATTATATGCTATTATTATGTTTGTTGAGATGAATTAAATGCAGTATATTAATACCCATATATATATATATATATATATATATATATATATATAACCAAAACATAGCTTCTTTTTTTTATTAAAAGAAACTTACTAATTTTAAAACAATTATATGCTATTATTACGTTTGTTGAGATGAATTAAATGCAGTATATTAATACCCACACAGATATATATATATATATATATATATATATATATATATATATATATATATATATATATATATATATATATATATATATATATATATATATATATATATATATATATATATATATATATATATATATATATATATATATATATATATATATATATAATAAAACATCCATGAAGAAGCAAAAACATATTTAAAGAGAAATAATTTCTTCCACATTTTTAAAAAAAAACATTAAATTTATTACCTTCAATTACAAGGTAGTGCTGATTTATTTAACTCTAATTCCACTTTAATGTTATCATTTTTGTTAAAAAGAAATAATTCTATTCTTTTTAAGTAAACAGAACAATAATAAAGAACTTATATTTTGTTGGAAACTTTCCATAAAATGAAAATGGATTCTTTTTCTTTTGGAAATGCATAAACAAATAGGTATAAAACACACTTTTGAAAACGTAATCATAGAATTAAAGATATCTTTTTTTTTGCTAATACTCGAACCACAACATAACATTTACATTTATTTCATCAATCTCTATACATCAATACTAAAATGTCTTTTCAATATAAGCAAAATCAAGGCATCTTTCTCATAATCATTCTAGTTCAATAGATGGAAGAAAATATATTAACCTATTATCTATTACAAACATTTTATATGCTAGGCTCTTTTACATGGCCTTGATTATAACAACTTTCACAAAGGCTCAAAGCCAAACAAACTCAAATATCATCAAAGCTCTCAAACACATGGATTCCCCAACTAATCCCTTCACCCCAAGACAATCTTTAATTCCTCTTAAGGATGATGAGTATCTTGCACAGCCATAAACATATAGAAAAACAATATCGTAAAACAAGAACAAAGTCATAAAATCACATTAAAACTACACAATACAAGATTCACACATAAGATGCAACAAATTACAAGATTCACATAAGTTTCATCTTTTCAATGCAATTATACAAACTTATACATGATAGAGCCACCAACCTTTTTGCTAAGCAATGACAAAATGGATGTTTGAAGAAGAGCTTTCCCTTCCTTCCTAGCTTGCTACCTTTCTCAAAACCAGTTAGCAAATCTCTCAAGTCCTTTTCTCTCTATCTCTACAAACTAGCATAGACAAGATCTAGTATCCCATTACCAACCCTCTATCTCCTAAAGACTCTCAAAAAATTCCTCTCTCATTCTCTCTTCCCAAATAAAATTAAGTTTCTAGATTCTAGTTAACATGACACTTTCCCTTGCTATGAAAATGGGATGCACTTCAACACATAGGAAGGTGAGGCAACCTAGGGAATAATATAATTTTCGTCATTACCAAAGATGGCCCATTTAGACAGACAAAATAGAGGTCAAGGGAAGTGGAAATTGTAATAATAGGCCCTCTAACCAATGTACATGACTTGAGGCACTAAAAACCAACCTTAACTACACTACAGGACTCCATTTGGCCCTTCAAAAACCCTAGTTTAGTTTGCATCTGAAATTGGGATTATGATGACATAAATCTTGGCTCCCTAAACCACCAACCTAGCCTAGGGATACACAAGACAAATCTAAGGAAAGAGTGGGATCCATATTCCACTCAAGCATGCCATTAAATCACAGTAGTGTCAAGTGACACCTCATAGAAGTACACATCACATAACACACTTGGCATGCTTAGTGGACAAATTACATTTACATTTTCACAAAAAATTAAATTTACTTCTAATAATGTATTTACACACATTAACAACCACATACACACATGCATCACATTTTTGAATAAAATCATATTACAATGAGGTCATTCTCTTCTTAGAGATGACCTTGGTTTCAAATTGATTGCACTTAGATCCATCCTTGTTTCCCCAAATTTACAACCATGGACATATTCCTGCACACTCAATTTGGATGTCAGTACCTCATAAACTCTTTGAATTAATAATCATATCGAAAGTGAAATAATAACATCTCAACTCGATAAATATAAATAAACTACATTTCATGATTCATAACATAATCCACATTATACCCTAAATCTTCAAGCATCAAAATATCAATTCAATTTCCACATAAGCATGTAACCATAAGTTAATCATTGAACTATTATACTATCAA
The DNA here is from genome assembly GCA_027943335.1 of Chamaecyparis obtusa. NCBI lineage: Eukaryota > Viridiplantae > Streptophyta > Pinopsida > Cupressales > Cupressaceae > Chamaecyparis > Chamaecyparis obtusa. The sequence goes on from BSBK01002538.1 coordinate 14,894, forward strand.
CATTTACTATTTTGTAAGATAACGTAGAAAATGCAGAATACAAAGTTTCATATATCATAAGGTAGGCATGAAACCAATATGAGCATATAAAGAGTATGACTAACATCATCATCATATAAATCTATTAAAATCATCTCATAAGGTCTAATGATAGCAAGTCATAATCCAAAATAGGTCAAATGTCTCTAATCAAAGTATCATCTAGATGAATCAAATGTCAAAACAACTATCGAGCTAAGATGGGTCAGGGTAGGACCTCACATCCTCCCCCCCTAGGCATGAACTTCCTCTTGGAGTTCATCAAATAGATGGGGGCACTGATATCTCATCTGTACTATGTCCTCCCAAGATGCTATGAAGTTGTCATCATCTGACTGCTGACTGAATGACCTGTAGGACAATCTCTAGCAATGTGCCCCATGGCACCACATGTATAACATGGTCCTCTAGCCTGGAAATGACTCCCCTGAGTTCTAGACTACTACTACCCATTTTTCATATCGGATCTACTGAAGTCATCTCTAGATGACTGAGTCTGAGCTCCCTGGTCACATCAAGGACTCTCCCGAGACTGTTCCTATGGTATGCTAGAGTTCCCCTGATTTCCCTTCCAGTGGGATTTTTGGAAACTAGAGTACTATGGTATGAAACTTTGGTTATGTGAACTATCCTATGCATAATGAGACCTATCATGGATCTCTTCAACTATCATGGCCCTCTCAACTATATCATGAAAGTCTCCTAGTGGTACCATTCACACTCTGTCAACTATGGCATAGTTCAACCCCTTAATAAAGTGATTTTCTCTTCCTTCTTGTAATCAACATAAGGAAGGAGCTCAAGAAACTTGCACTCATACTGTGCTACTAATAATCCTCTCTACTATAGGTCATGAAACTCATTGTTACGATGCTGCCTAAAGTGCTTTGACATATATCAGGCTCAAAATCTCTCCACGAAGGTCTCCCACATGAGGGTATCTATGAAAAGATGACTCTTATATTCCTCATGCCTCCACCATGTAGAGGCAGTTCCCCTCAGCATGTGAACTACAAGTCAATCCTTAAGATTTCTCTCATAAGGGTGCAACCCAAAACATCTCTCAAGGCTAAAAGGCAAAGCCTTAGCATCTTCCCCATCTATGGATCCTAAAAAGGGTGGTGGCTCAAGTCATATGAGGTTTTTGATTTGGTCCCCTGTATCATGGTGCACTCTCAAAACTACCACTAGTGGTGGCTCTGGCATGTGTATGGACTCATCATCATGAACTTCCTGCTCCTCTACTCATCTAGGAGGGGGACTCCTACTCCACTCCTGGACTTTGGCCTACCTCCCTCCTAGAGGCAATCTATCCAAAATAATACTGACCAAATTCTATAATGCATTAAGGATTTCCTAGTTGGAATTGGGTGGCAGTATAGGATGGGGCCCCTACATGTCACCTACTCTCTTGGTTTCCCACTCATCTCCCTCTACTATCACACGACTTCCTCTGGGTCTCCACCTACGTCGGTGAGCACTATGCGTGACTGGAGGCATCCTACTACTGACTTTGCTTTACTAAAGTTTTTCCTGAAAGGATGGACATCTTAGAAAGAAAAAAAATGAGCTCTACTAGCATGACATAATATACATTCATTAAGTCAAATAAGAGAAAAGCCTATACTTCTTTATATATATAACTATAAATTTTATTAAAATTTAATTAAACATGACTCTAATGTTTATATGAGTAATTCATTAATTTCTAGGAGTACTAAAGATTTCAACATAATTTAGGTTAAGCTGTAATGTTATTTTTACAATGACTAGTATACTGGCCACATATATTGGCCTCATAAAAATAACATTATCAAGTTTGAAGGAACTAGTTTTTTTAACTTAAAACTTAAATTACACTTTATTCCATATTAATCTCAATTCAATTAATCTGCAAGATGAATATAATGCCTCGAAATACTAGGGTCAAATAACTATAAGGGGTAGAAGACATTAATAAATATCTGATTTAAAACATATTGAATGTACCCCTTGATTTAAAATATAATTTTATTAGAATTCATTAAACGTTATTAATGTTCTCACGAGGGTTTAAAATCTATAAACACTAAAATTTCTATTCAGAAGCTATTATTACAAAATATTAGGGGAATTAATACTGCTAAGTCCCTACTAGGGATTTTAATTAATAAACTAATTCCCCATTAACCCAATTATTAAAAGAAGATATAAGGTCCATAATATAATAATATTAAACATTTAATTTCCCAAAACTTTAATAAGACATTGGATAAATCTAATTAATATTAAATTTATTAATTCATAAATCTCAAATCTCAAAATAATAATAAAATAATATAAAGGTTTATTAAGCAAAAATTTCAACATTTACAACTTTAAATAATTTTAAAATTGCATCTAATAACAAATATCAAGAAAAGAATCTCACTCATTAATTAAAAAAAATCACCATTACATAATTCTAATAGAAATTTAAATAAAACAATTGTAGACACCTAAAAATCCTTTAGAAAATAAAGTATTTTTATTTTCTGAAAAAATTCTGATGACATCATCATTTATTAATTAATTAATTAATTTATTTTTATGTCATTAAAACCCTTTATCTTAATTAAAAATATTTAATTAGGAAATCCTTCCCAAAAATGTTTAAATCTTATTTAAACATTATTCCCCTATTTATTAATTATTTAATTAATAAATTGACCAAAAATTTCAAAATAAATAATTAATTTATTTTTTGCCCAAAACCTTGCCAATTTCCTTAAAACCACTAACCTCTTCCAGAATCTTCTAATCCCTCTTTAATTTCGATTAAAAGCTAATCTCATCATTTCCTAAGCCTAATCTCAACTCAAAAATATTTATTAATTATTTAATTAATAAATTGACCAAAAACTAAAAATAAATATTTTATTTATTTTTTTCCAAAATCTTAGAAATATCCTAAGGGTCCTAAACCTCTTCTAGAATCTTCTAATCCTTCTTTAATATTTATTAAATACTGATTCCATCATTTCCTAACCCTAATCCCAACTCAAAAATATTTAATTAAGATTAAATATTAAATCCTCATGTTTATTAAATATATTTTAATAAATATCCTCAAAATTTAAAACCTTTTGAAATAAATAAACCTTTATCTATTTCCTAAACTCCTAGAAAAGCTTAGACTCTTCTAAAAAGTCTTTATCCTCATCCAAAAGCCTAGACTCTTATAGAAAGTCTTTATCCTCATCCAAAAGCCTAGACTCTTCTAGAAGAAGCCAATCCTTATCTTTGACCCAAACTCAACCCCTAACCTTACCCCAAACTCTGACTCATCCTCCTAACCCAAGCCCTTCCCAAATCCTATAAATACTCCTCCTTCCAAGAGCAAATTATTAATTAGCTCTCATCATTTATGCATTGTTATCATGAGCATTTTTAGCTAGATCATCTTAGCATACATCTTAATTGTTAGATTTCTTCATGTTCTTCATGTTTCCTAACACATCTTAGAATAGCTTAATGGATTAATCTTAGTTCATATTTCAAGCTTTTCTTAGCATTTATGCATCATATCCATTATCTTTAGTATGCATTAGAAGCAAGCTCCAAGTGCTTTGAAAGCACACCCACATCCCTCTAATTGAAGCAAATCAAACATTTTCTCCATAGCACTTATTTTTAGCAACAATCTTGAGGTGGCTTGGTTTTATATTTGTTTATGCTTTGAATTGATAAATGCTAGATTAGTCTAAAGTTTGAATTTTTTAGCCTTTTAAAATAGATAACAGGTTCAAAATCATAGTCTACATTCTGGCACGCCCGGTGGGACCCACTTCACGGGTTCTTTGCAAACATTCTGATGGGTTTTAGAGTGTTTTCAGATTTTTCAAGCTTATAGGTGCACGGAGCACTTTGAATTCTTCATCCTCTTCTTGTCTATATTCTTCTTCTATTTCGTCTACTTCTTCTTCTTGTGGGATCTTGGCTAATTTTTCTCAGAAAAAATAATAATAATAATCCATAAGGAAGCAAAATCATACACACCTTGTTTTAGTGCTTAAAATGAACCCCCAAATCATTCTTGAATGTGTTAAGGACTAAAATTTGCAAAATTTGTTCTAACAAACAAGAAAAATTAATCAAAACATTTGCATCCTTGCAACATCAAGGTTTTAGATGCATTCATGCAAAAATTAAGAATATTTCAAGTTTGGGGTACTTTAAAAAAAAAAGAAAAAAGAGAAACTCAAATTTGCATCTCATTTCTAAAAACATTCAAAATCAATCCTAAAAGTGCATGCAAAAGTTCCTGAAACCAATCCTAACAACTTTGTTTTTTTTTAAAAACTAACTTCATTTTGCAAAAATCTTGAATGCCTTCTTTTTCAAATTTCACGCACGAAAGCTAAATTAGGAACTTGTCTTTTGGAGTTAAACAAATCAAAGCAAAAGTCAAAAATCTTGAATGAAACTAAAGGAATGAAGCTAAGTCCTAAGAGTCATTGTCATTTTGAAAATCAAACACACTCTTGAATGCATTAAAAGAAAAAAAAAATCTCTATTCTTTCCTTTTCAGTTCGAGAAAATGCATAATCAAATCTTGAGTGCCTTAAAGGATCAAAACAAAGCACTTCAAAGTTCTTAAAACAACACGCCAATCTCAATCTTGAATGATCAAAGAAAGAACTTGCAACCGCTCAAATCGCTTACTTTTTTTGGAAAAAAAGAACAAATCAAAGTCTAAGCACTTGTGTCTTCAATTGTTCAAATTCAAAACATCACTTAATCAATTTGGGAAAAAGAACAACTTGTTTGATGTGCATCTAGGAGCTTTACTTTTTTTGTAAAATCCTTGTTAAAGTAAGCAACGTAGAACATTTGAACTCAGACAAGTTCACTTGTTTTACTTTTAGCAAGGCCTGTCTGGGGAGAAAAGTGCTTCCTCTCTGGAGAACAACCTCAAACTGGTATCGCCCCCAGCTGGTAGATAAATAAAGTGAAGGAAAAAGTACTCACTTATATCTCCTAATCCATGGGCGTTCATGCCAAATACAATGACTGGGGATGGTAAATATTCCTCTCCCCCAGCATTGTTGGCTAGGTTCTTAAGTGAGTCACGGGCGGTCAGCATAACCGGGTATGGAGACTCCACAGAACTATTAAAAACTTGATAATATGGAGGCTACCCTATCTACATCCAAAAGTATCAAAATCTTTGTGCAAGGACCGATTCCAAGGGGTTTACCGGGTTGCCTCAAGATTACTCACCATTTGTATTCCCTTCTAGGGGGTACCAAGCTATGGGCAAGTGATTTTGATACTCACCTTCCTTAGGTAGATCTTCTTGAAGTGCTTGACAATGAAATACTTCGTGAAAACATTGTTGGAACATACACTTTTCAAAAGCTTTATCAGAGTCAGTTATCCTGTTTGTATCCTGCAAGGTTGCTCTGTCCCTTGTGGAGATTTCTTTTCTAAAAGTCTTTTTTGAAATCTATCCTTTGCCATTGGAAAACATCAAATGGATCAACAAACCTAGTTTGAGATATTCAAAAAAAAATTGTAGAGAAACCCTTAGAATTGGATATCCCAAGCTTTTCTATCAGAAATGTCCTCGAAGATATGCCCAATTTGATCAAACATCCAAAAGCAAAACTTCTCAAATCTCAAGACTATCAAGAGAAGAAAGTTGCAGAGAGAAATCTCAAAAGCCATCAATCCTTTGTCAAAGCAACCCAAGCAGAAGAAAAATATCAAGAAAAGCTTGATAATATTGGCTATAACGCAAGAGTCAAATAGTTTGCCTATCGATTCCAAGTGAACCATCGCTACGTCAATCTTGAAAGAGAGGACTAGCTGGATCCATTACACATCCCTTTTTACCCTTAGATCTCAAAATTTATCTTGATAGTCCTTCATCCTAGTTTCATCATAGTTTCATCCTTGCATCATCACCAAACCTTTAGTTGCATTCTAGTCTTTCTTAGTAGCATTCATCATCATCTTCCTAGCAGCATCATAGATCATCCATCCCAGTCACATCTACATCATCCTTTTAGAAAGAGCAGTGTTCCATTATCCTTCACCATCCCTCACCACCACTCCATCAGCAATCCATAATCAGAATCCCAAATCCTTGATCCAAATCCAGCATCCCTTATCCAAATCTGAACCCACCATCTTTTGCACCAAATCCAAAGATCCAAAACCACAAGCACTTAGTGTTCAAAACCTTTGAGTTGTTTCCATCCCCTATCCTAAATCAAAAATCATCCCCTTTTTGACAAAGCATTGTCTAAAGGAAATCCAACTTGTCCTTGCATAGCCTCATCATCTCGAGCAAGATATTGGCTTGCATTGATAAGAATCTAGTTGATCGAAGATCATTAGTCTATCCTAGGTTGGCCAAATCCTATCACTGATCCTCCATCGAGAAAAATAGCAGCTCATTGTTGACACTTAGCAATCTTCCACCAGCATCTCACTGATCCTCCACCCAATCTTGATCCCAATTAGAGCATCCCACCAAGCCTCCATTATCGCCAAGCTTTTTTCACAAATCTATCACTATCTTCCACCAAATCTTCTGCCATCCTTGATCTAGAACCAAGCATCTCATCCACTCTTGCATTACATTTTAAAAATCCAGCACTTAGTATCCATCCATAGAAGTTTCTTAACTTGCATCCATCATTCTTTAGAGTCTTTAGGAAACATCTTGCATCCATCTTGCATCCATCTAGCATCTACATCTCAATGCCTATCGAGACAAGATCTGGATCTAGAAAATGAAGGAACATGAATCCTTATCCAATCACCAACTCATCTGATCCCAACATTTTTACTAGTGTGATGGTAACCTATGATCCCCAAATACAACAAACCGGTAATGCATGGGATGATCCCAATATCCCCTCACCTCCTCTGGCAATAGAAACATTTGTAAATCATCCAGAGAATCCACCAGTAGTCAATACACTCATGGCCCAAAACCAGTAGAGCATGTTCACTAACTTTGCACAAAGGAATACTCCCATTCCACCATATCTCCATCCTTATATTCCCATAACCACTATCCAAATCCTAGCACAAGCATACTCTTTGTTTGTCCATCCATTCCCTGATCGAACCTTGCAAACATCTCAAGAAACCTCCACCATTCCCCTTCTTTTGCAAGGAAGCTTTGCAAGTCCTGCAACACAAGCTGTAACACCATCTGCTCCATTCTCTAGCATAGGTACTTCATCATCCACCATGGCTACTCAAGCTCTTGCTCAAATCCAACGCTTGTCACAAAATCAACTCCCACCTCTTACACAAACCTTTATGCAAGTAGTTCCACCACTTTCCATAGGCCAAGCAGCACCTTTCACTCTGGGAGGGATGCAATCATCCTTCCCCTTCACTTCATAAGCTTCCACATCCACATCATTCTTTCCAGGGGGGGCGCAATCATCCTTTCCTTTTGCCCCACAAGCTTCAGCATCTGTACCATCATTTCCAGGGCCAATGCAATTGTTTCTCTCTTTCACCCAGCAAGCCTCTAAATCATCTATTCCGGGGTCAGCATAATCGCTTCCCTTTCATACTCAGCAAGCTTCCACTTCAGCATCACCCTTTTCATGGGGAGCACAAATGTTCTCTTCTTTTCCCCCCCAACAAGTATCTACTCAGGCATAAGCCCAGCAAAATTTCTTCACCACAAGAATGCCTTCCATGGGTTCTTTGAATCCACCATTCATGTCCCAAACTCCCATCACATCTACCTTCCTGGCATCTTCTGCGACACAATTCCCACCACACATTGGTTCTCATTAGGGCCTCACTTAAGAAGACATGAAAGCCTTTGGCATACCAACCCACTCTCCTACATCCATATTTGCAAGCCAACAAGCCACCTTCCCACAAGCAGGGCCACAACAACCATCACAACCTCTGCCAGCTTCATCCTTCACAAGCTATCCATTCCTAGCACCTAGTGCTTTTCAGCAAGTTCCTCCACCTCAGCAAAAAATTTCATCCTATTTCACAAGTTATCTTTCCCAGCCACCCTATGCTTCAAGCTTCCCTACATCAGTTCCACCCCTAAGCAATGCGGGAATGCACCCAACCTATATCGGCCAACTACAAAGCCAAGTTTAGCAAGGGCCATCCTACCAGAAAGTGGCATCATTTCATCAGCCTCCCCTGCAACAACCATACTTCCAGTCACAACAAAAAAACTCCATCATTCCCCAGTAGAAACAAGCTTCCTCTTATCAGTCACAACAACAAGTCCCCATCATCCCACAACACTAGCAAGTAGTCTCATACCCACCACCACAATATCCCCCTGTGCCACATCAGTAATATCCCTAGAAAACATCACTCCAAAATCCACTTCAATCTAGCTATCCCACTTGGTCATCTCCATATCCCACTCCACAATACCCACCTTAAATGGAAGTACCCTCTCCAACACTGATCAATACCCAATGGGAAGCCATGAAGAATGCTCTCAAAGAGCTTCAAACTAGTACTGAGAACAAAACCTACAAGTTCGAGGAGGTGTGTCCTTACCTGTTTGACCGATCCATTATTGCTATTCCTTTCCCCAAGCACTTCAAGACACCTAAATTTGATAAATATCAAGGGAAAGGAGATCCGGTCAATCATATTAAATAATTCTATATGGCATGCCAAGAAGTGGCTTACAGTGATAATTACCTTTTACGCCTATTCCCCAAAAGCTTAGGAGGACTGCTATTGAGTGGTTCTACAAAATACCATGTGGGACTATCACAACCTTTGCTGAACTCTCTAAGAAGTTCATAGCCATTATGCCCACAATGTTGAGAATGAGTTGACCTTGTTGGACCTCTACAACTCAAAGCATAAAGAAGGAGAAAGCCTAGCAAAATACCTACAATGATGGAAAAACCTTACCACTAGGTTATCATACCAACCACTTGAGAAACATTTGACCAAAATCTTTATTGATAACCTACATCCTAAGCTATCCCACTTCATGCAAATGAATTGTCTCCAAACCTATCAAGATATCAAGAACAAGGGGATAGGTATTGAAAAGGGCCTCCTAGACAAAGGCACAATCTGACATTTCAAAAATGATTCCCAAAATAAACCCAGCAATGATAAATCCTATTATTGGAATCGTAACAAAAACGTTGTTATTGATGGAGCCATTGATACCAAACATGTCCAATTTATTGTGGCTAGTCCTACATCAACTCCTACATACCAACAATAATAAGCACCTATCTATCAGCAATGTCATCAGGTCTATCAACAACCCATGCAACAATATCATTCTTTGAATAGTCAGCAGAATTATCAACAACAAGCTCATCAACCTTATCAAGGCAATCCAAACAATCAGGTCAATGCTATTAACACTGCTCCCAATAAAAAAAAGCCTAGAGTTCAAAAATATCCAAAGAAAACCTTCATACCACTGGGTGAACCTCTAGATGTTATCTTTCACCAAATGGCCAAGGCCAACTTGATCACATATCCACCAATCCAGCCAGTTGATGATACCACTCCCAAGCCCGATTGATACAAAGATTACGAGTACTGTGATTATCATCGTGTCAAAGGACACACTACCCTAAAGTGTATGAGAGTCAAAAACTACATCCAAGATCTCATTGACCAAAAGGAGATCCAAGTGGATGCACCTGCTCAAGCCTCGCCAAATGCCAAATTGCAAATTTATCAGAATGTGTTCCCACAACACAATGCTAGGAAGAACCAAACTAATACCAATCATCCCCATAATCATGGCAAAGGCAAGAAAGAAGACCACACTACTACCTATATTAATTATGATAATATTGTTGGATGTCTAACTCAAGTTGAGCCCACAGTCAATACCATCCATGTCAGAGGAGCAGATAGTCAATGTGTTGTTACCAGCCATAGAGGCTAGATAACTATTGTTGGTGCCCATCCAAGGCTAGTACATAATGCACACAATGCACAATACAATCTCATAGAACATATTGGGAACACACGAGCCCAAATATCCATCTTGGACCTTCTCTGCGATTCACCCCTCCATTAGGAGATCCTTGACCGAGCTCTCAAAGAAGGACATGTCCCCACAGACATTAACACCACCCAGTTCGAGACCCTTGTGGGACATCTATCCATAGCCTATGCTTTATACTTCAAAACATTTGACATACTAGATGTTGCACTTGACCACACTCTCCCTCTCCGCATCACCATCATGGTTAGAGATTTTGCCATTAAACAGGTCTTAATAGATAATGGCTCAGCCTTGAACTTGTGTACTTTGAAATTCATTCAGAAATTTGGGTTCACAAAGGCCGATATATCACATGAAGTAATCACTATCAAAGCCTATGAAAACTTGGAGTGTACCTCTGATGGTACTATTACTTTGCCTATTCATCTGGGCCCAGCAACGCAAGATACCATTTGCCATGTTGTTGATCTTGACCTACTGTTTAACATCCTCCTTGGCTAACCATGGATCCATTCCGTCAAGGTTGTACCATCTACTTACCATCAGTGCATCAAATTTTTGCATCAAGGCACTAAGGTTACCATCCATGCTGACCCCCAACCCTTTGCATACTACCATGTGATGGAAGCATCATTCCCTCATTCCACTCACTATCCTGGAACTGACATTGGCACTTCTATTGCCAGCTTGTCGTGATCCCATTGTGATCCAAAGGCCATCCTTGCTTCCACCCTCTCTACCATCAAGATCAATAACCAAGGCTATGGGGAATATAGCCTACATGATGCATTTGTCATAGGGTCCCTCCCACATGATCCACATACCCAAGGGTGCCCGAGTCACCAAAGAAAGTCTATTGAAGAGCATCATAAAATCAAGAGAATGGGACCTATGACTTTTGAATCCCATGGCAACATAAATAGTCAAGAAATGGATCTTGACATTAATAGGTGGTTGTATAAAGATCCCCCACCACCTGACACTCAACTTCTTGGTTACTTCAAAGATAAGTACCAATAATCACACAAATACACTACTGAGCAATGGAACTACCAAGGAGGTGGTCTAGGACCATAAGAAGGTGGAAACAAAGACCCATTCACAGCATCCAAAAACCCACAACATCAAGGTCTTGGATTTAATACCCCTCACTTGCATATACAAGGGCCCAATACAACAACTGGGGGCACCAACATGACTAGCGTACCCTTCTTGAATAGCCAAGATGACTTCATAGAAATTGAAGACATCCATAAAGAGAAAGAAATCAGATCCTATGATGACATATTCAATGATGATACCCTCCTAGGGACTTCTATCCTCACTTTCCAGTAATCTCATAGAACTTCCCCTCATCCACCCTCAACTCATAGGCTGGGACCAACCAAGTATCACACACATCGATGAGTTCCAAAGCATGGAAGCACTCCTAGCATTCATGGGGGCATCAGGCCTACAATCAGTTCAGGATTCAGAGTCAACTCACATCTATAAGCTCGACCCAGAAGGATACTTCGGGGAGCAGGCAAGCTTTAGCTACAAAAGAGAAATGGAAAAGGTAAAACATGAGTCCTTATGTGAAAACCCTTCTAGGGCACATTCTGATTCTAAAAAAGTAAAAATAAAGAGCGTATCTTCTAGTGAAAACATGGCAATTCAAGCACTAGAAGATGAAGACTTGCCTCTTCCTCCTATCTAGGATTATGGACCTGAGTAGTCACCTATCATCATAGAAGAAACCAAGCTAGTCAACTTGGGTATAGAGGAATGTCCAAGAATCACTTACATTGCAGCCAATCTAACAGAGGGTGAAGAAATTTCTTTGATCATGCTCCTTCGAGAATCAATTATAAATTTTGCATGGTCATATGTACACATGCCTGGGCTTGATCCTAATCTTGTCATCCATCATCTAGTAGTGGATCCTAATGTCAAGCCAGTAAAGCAAAAGCTGAGGAAAATGCATCCAAAAGTCACCTTATTAGTCAAAGCAGAGCTTGAAAAACTCCTCCAAGCCAAGATTATCAGAGCTATAGATTACTCAGGTTGGATCTCCAACATGGTTCCTATCACAAAGCCTTCAGGTGACATCAAAATATGCATAGATTTTAGGGACTTCAACAAGGCATGTCCTAAAGATGATTTCCCACTACCAAATATAGACATGATTGTAGATCTTACAGTGGGTCATGAAATGTTGACACTAATGGATGGCTTTTTAGGCTACAATTAGATTCATATAGCAGAAGCAGATCAACATAAAATAGCATTCACAACTCCATGGGGTACCTTCTACTACAACATGATGTTGTTCGGGCTAAAGAATGCAGGAGCCACATATCAGAGAGCGATGATAGCAATCTTCCATGACATTATCCACAAGATCTTAGAAGACTATGTGGATGACATTCTTGCAAAATCTAAAACACCAGGTGAACACCTAAGCATTCTTGAGAGTGTGTTTGATCGCTTACATCATTATGGCTTAAAACTCAATCCAAAGAAATGTGTTTTTGGTGTTACATCTGGAAAGCTTCTAAGTTTCATAGTATCACAACGAGGCATAGAGATCGACCCCAAGAAGGTCAAAGCAATAATAGAAATGCCTCCACCAAGAACACTCAAATAGCTCAGAAGGCTACAAGGAAAGCTTCAATTAGTGTGTTGGTTCATTTCTCAGCTGGTAGACAAGTGCCAACCTTTCACATATCTCTTATTCAAAGACACAAGCTTCAAATGGGATCCCATATGTTAGAGAAGCTTTGATAAGCTCAAGAAGTATCTAGCCAACTCTCCAATCCTAGTACCATTAGTTCTGGGACGTCCTCTCATACTCTACATCTTGGTGAACACTAAAGCACTGGGAGCACTCTTAGCTCAACACAATGACAAAAATAAAGAGAGAGCCATCTACTACATTAGTCAAAATCTTGTTAGCTATGAGCTTAATTATTCACCCATGGAAAAAGCATGCCTTGTAGTGGTCTTTGCCACTCAAAAGCTTAGACATTACATGCTCAGTCACACAATCAAGCTCATTTCAAAAGTAGACCCATTCAAGTATCTATTATCAAGGACAACTCTCGTAGGCCATATGGAAAAATGGGTCATGTTACTTAGTGAGTTTGACATCCAGTATGTAGATCAGAAAGCAATCAAAGGGCAAGTCATTGCTGATCAGCTAGCAGAGGCACCACTAGTGGATGCTTATCCACTACTCATGGAATTCCCTTATGAGCACTTATGTATGATCGAAGAACAGCCCATGTGGAAACTATACTTTGATGGCTCCTACACATCACATGGATTAGGGGTAGGAATCCTATTCGTCACACCTCAAGGTGATTACATTCCAAAATCATTCAAGTTGGGACTCCCATGTACTAACAACATTGCAGAATATGAGGCACTTATCTTAGGTCTCAAAATAGCCATTCAGTGGAATATCATAGAACTGCAAGTGTTTGGAGATTCACAATTGATTATCAAGCAAGTCCTAGATGAATATCAGACAAAGGATGACAAACTTCTACCCTACAAAGAACTGGTGGATAGACTGAAAGAGCATTTTCTACATCTACAATTCACACAAATCCCAAGGCTTCAAAACAAAGTAGCTGATGCAATGGCAACCATGTGATGCATCATAGTATGAATTCCTAGTCGAGCAGCTACATACACCAGCTTATGAGAATGCTGATGCAGAAATGGTGTGTGTCTTGGTTGGTCCCCAGTCCCCATGGTACCATGACATCCATGCATATCTAAAGAATGGTATCATATCTTCCCATCTCACCAACAACCAATGCCAAAACCTTATTCACAGAGCTTCCCACTACATTCTTTTAGCCAACACCCTTTATCGTCGAGGATATCACAATATCCTTTCTAGGTGTTTAGATTCAAATGAGGCCATCTTGGCTTTACAAGAGGTCCACGCTAGAATTTGCGGTGCCCACACGAGTGGCATGGTTCTAGCAAAGTAGTTGCTTCGAGTTGGGTATTATTGGCCCACCATGGAACATGATGCTTGTGAGTTTGTTAGAAAATGTTTACCATGTCAGTAGCATGCAAATCTGATTCATGCACCAGCACAAGACTTGCAGCCCATTGCGCCACCTTGGCCATTTTCATGTTTGGGCTTTGACCTTGTCGGTTTAATCGCTCCACTTTCCTTGGATGGACACAAGTACATAATAACTACCATAGAGTACTTCACCAAATGGGTTGAAGTGATTCCACTCACCCTAACTACTAGCATCCAAATATCCAAGTTAATCCTTTACCACATCATCTACCACTTTGGCACACCATCTACCATCTTCACAGACCATGGCACACCTTTTGAAAACCAGCATGTGGATGATCTGTGTGCCAGACTCCACATCCATCACCATTTCTCTAGTCCATATTTCCCTCAAGGAAATGGCCAAGCTGAGGCAACCAACAAAACTATCTTAAAAATTCTCAAGAAAGTTGTCAATGATTCTGGTCGTGACTGGCACCTCCAAATCAATCCCACCCTTTGGGCCTACCACACTTCTTATCGCACTCCCATAGGCACCACCCCATATTCCCTTGTATATGGTGTTGAAGCCATTCTACCGATTGAGGTCGAGCTCCCATCATTGCAAGTCTCCATGAAGAACTACACCACTGATGAAGACTATCATGTAGCTCATCTCACACAGCTAGACCTATTAGATGAAAAGAGATAGCAAGCATATGATCACCTGGTTGCATACTAGAATCGACTCAAAAGGAGCTATAACAAGAAGGTCCATCCTCACAAATTCTAGGTCGGTGACATGGTCCTCAAAGAAAATCAAAAGGTCCAAGCAAATAGAGAAAAGAAAGGCAAGTTTGAGCCTACTTGGCTAGGCCCCTATGTTGTCACAGCCTACTTCAGCTCTAGAGCTTATCAGTTATCTATACCAGAAGGTGAGCTTTTGAATGATCCAATCAACATCATACATCTGAAGAGGATCTATGCCTGAACCAGATCTTACATATTCAAAAAATCCATAAAAAATTTTTAAAAAAAAAAAATCAAAAAAGCAAAAAAAGAAAAGAAAATAATCATCCAATGGTGAAAACTTGGCAATTCAAGCACCTTGGACAATTATGTTGGTGAAAACCTAGCAAACAGGTGCCATACATAGTGGACCGAGTCATTATCTATCAAACTCCCATCCCTCCATCCCAACATCCCAGTCCTTTTTCTCCCATCCCCATCCCCATCCACCATCCCCCAACATTCCTTTTTTTCATAATCCTCAAGCAAATATGCCATTCCCCCTACACATATCTTGCACATATCTTGTACCATACCCTACACATATCTTGTACTATATCATGTACCATATCTTGTATAGCACCATCCTTCCTGTATATCTTGTATAGCGCAATCCTTCTTGTACCATATCCTGTATAGCGAGATCTTCCTATCCCACATCTTGAGCTTCTATACATATCAGTTGTAGATCTTTTCCCATCCATTGTACATATCGTCCCTTTTTTTTATACATATCCTTGTCAGTCCTACAATAATATTTGATCAGAACTCTTGTCCTACCCAACCTTGTACTTCAACAACATCAATTGTTGACTATTCTTGATCATGGTGATTATTCTTTGACTTCATCATTTGCCAACAAACAACAACACTCATTCTCTCATCAATCAACAGGTCCTTGAGGATGTATCCTTCCTCCTGTCAGACCTAATCTTCCACCAATCACACTAGGTTCGTGTCGATCAATCCTTCCACACGTTTAGCCCAATCTTCCCACCATCACTCAATTAGTCAAATCAAATCTCTCTCCTTGGCAAGGGATGTCTTTTTGGAGTTATCATTCTGATCTTGAATTTTGTCCTTTGGATCTTGTTAATCTTTTACGGCTTCTCATTGTTTCTCTACTCAAATTCACCACGATCCTTTATATCATGGTGTGCTGCGAATGTGAACAATTTGGGGCAAGGTCTTTTGATCTTTTGCTTCTGCCTATGAGTTAATTGTGTGTTTGTGGTTATTCCAGCATCATTTCCACCATGCCTCCTCCGAGTTTCATGTGTGATTCTGGGGAAACCCTGTCTGTCTTTTTAGCGTCAGTCCTATGCAATGCTGTGACAAGGCCTTGTGATCCCAGTATCCTTGGCAGGTCTCTAGCATTGCTATATCAAATTAGGTTGTGCTCTCCACATTTTCACTTGGATCTTCCCCAAATCCCTTGCACTATGCATCATATAGATTAATCTTGCATCCTCATATTGTTGCATCCTTCATTTTGCATTCCATCTCATCTTGCATTCACCCATCTTTGCTCTTGGAAGGTTGGTTATTTATCTCCCCTTCTTCCTAGGTCCCTCCTTCTCTATTTCCTTTTGAGAAAATTCCACACCATTTACTCCTTGTGTTATTTTCTCGAGGGGGCACAACCCCTTATTCCTCTAAATTCTAGCCTTGGGCATCTTATTTTCTTGTCTTTGATGTGATGCCACTTGCGGCATCGCATCAAAGAGGGGCAAAATGTAGACACCTAAAAATTCTTTAGAAAATAAAGTATTTTTATTTTCTAAAAAAATCCTTGATGACATCATCATTTATTAATTAATTAATTATTTAATTAATTTATTTATTTTTATGTCATTAAATCCCGTTATCTTAATTAAAAATATTTAATTAAGAAATCCTTCCCAAAAATGTTTAAATCTTATTTAAACATCATTCCCCTATTTACTAATTATTTAATTAATAAATTGACCAAAAATCCCAAAATAAATTATTTATTTATTTTTTGCCGAAAACCTTGTCAATTTCCTTAAAACCACTAACCTCTTCCAGAATCTTCTAATCCCTCTTTAATTTTGATTAAAGGCTAATCCCATCATTTCTTAAGCCTAATCTCAACTCAAAAACATTTATTAATTATTTAATTAATAAATTGACCAAAAATGAAAAAATAAATATTTTATTTATTTTTTCCCAAAATCTTAGAAATATCCTAAGGATCCTAAACCTCTTCTAGAATCTTCTAATCCTTCTTTAATATTGATTAAAGACTGATTCCATCATTTCCTAACCCTAATCCCAACTCAAAAATATTTAATTAAGATTAAATATTAAATCCTCATGTTTATTAAATATATTTTAATAAATATCCTCAAAACTTAAAACTTTTTGAAATAAATAAACCTTTATCTATTTCCTAAAATCTTAGAAAAGCCTAGACTCTTCTAAAAAGTATTTATCCTCATCCAAAAGCCTAGACTCTTCTAAAAATTCTTTATCCTCGTCCAAAAGCCTAGACTCTTCTAGAAGAAGTCAATCCTTATTTTTGACCCAAACTCAACCCCTAACCTTACCCCAAACTCTGACTCATCCTCCTAACCCAAGCCCTTCCCAAATCCTATAAATACTCCTCCTTCCAAGAGCAAATTATTAATTAGCTCTCATCATTTATGCATTGTTATCATGAGCATTTTTAGCTAGATCATCTTAGCATACATCTTAATTGTTAGATTACTTCATGTTTCCTAACACATCTTAGAATAGCTTAATGGATTAATCTTAGTTCATATTTCAAGCTTTTCTTAGCATTTATGCATCATATCCATTATCCTTAGTATGCATTAGAAGCAAGCTCCAAGTGCTTTGAGAGCACACCCACATCCCTCTAATTGAAGCAAATCAAACATTTTTTCTATAGCACTTGTTTTTAGCAACAATCTTGAGGTGGCTTGGTTTTATATTTGTTTATGCTTTGAACTAATAAATGCTAGATTAGTCTAATGTTTGAATGTTTTAATCTTTCAAAATAGATAACAGGTTCAAAATCATAGTCTACAACACTAATTAAATCAATAAATACAAATTTCCTCTAATCTAAAAGAAATGACCAAGAGAATAAATAAATCACTTAACTTTTAAAAAAAATAAAAATAAAAAATCAAATTTCATTAAAAGGAAAAATAAAATTTTCTTTAAAAAAAAAGAAAAATCAAATTCCCACAAAAAAATCTAAAAAGAAAATCCACTAAAAAGGTATTTTAGCATTTCAATATAAAGTTAATATACCTTTTATTAAATATTTAAATAATATAATTCACAACTTAAAAAATACATCTTATTATATAACTAGTTCTAAATTTCAATTCTCGAATAAATACAATTAATAAAAAGAATATATCAAATAATTAAACAACATCAGCCTCTAAATTAATTTTAATAATGTAATGCCCACATTTTAATAAGTTGTACTAGTAATTATTTTTGTATGCATTAAGATGCATTATAATTTGAGGATTTAATAATAATAGTATTTACATTAGTTCATTGTTTAAATTTTGATAATGTTCATTAGTTAATAAATTTTTTATTATTATTTTTTTTAATAATAATTAGCACTAATACAAAAATACATTAAATTAACTAAAATAATTTCTTACTGTACCCATTTCCATGATACATCCATTTAATATATATCTTTTGAAAAGAAAAACTCTAAAGTATAATATCCATTACCTAATGACAGTTAATTTATAACTCAATAATAAAATAGGAATGCACAAATAATCATATAGCAACAATAGTATTTAAAAAATGGGGAGTGAAAATTTTAGGAGCAAAAATTTGCAGTAGGAGCGAGGAAGGCGACAAGGCAAGCAAGAGAGGAGGACCGTGATGCAAGGCTTCAATGCATCGAGGTTTCACAATCAGCCTGGGAAGCAAGAGTTTCACTTGGCGGAAAATGGTGGATTACATCAGTCCTCGGCGACTATTGGGAAATCAAAATTCATGCGGAATAATGGTAACCTTCAAATTCAGTTTGGAAAATTTGTAGATAAGGGTTTATCTACCAGATCTCGAGGTATAAATTCGATCCCTCCCCCTCCTCACCAAACTCATTTTCGACCTTCATTTGACATCTACATGGGTCCTCTTTTACCAATGCCCATTTTTGATATCAATGGTATTAGGATTGGAAATTTTGACCCTAATGCTCCTTTTGTTTCTTGGCCCAATTCATTACTAATCTGACATCCCCCTTTTGTTTCCTCCCCCAATAACATTCATGTTAAGCCTCAGCCACTGCATCCTCTGCCTTCTCATAAGTACTTGCATTCTAAACCTAGGGCTTCATCACCCTATAACTATGTTCATAAGGGCATCCTTGATACCCCTCTTCTTCCCTCTACTAGAGCTCCTGTACATTCAAAACGGTTTCAGAACATGGATCTTTGCAGTTTTGGATCACTTCCTTTATATCAAAAGGATCTTCGTCAAGCAGGTGTGCATCCTTTGGACCAGCATAATAATCCCTTAGATCAAGTAAGTATTTCTGAATCAGTGCTTTTTCTAGAAGATGGTTTGTTAGTGCCATAGATTTCACACATGTTGGAATTTTTCCTAATTGGTAGGATTTGTTCCTTTATTCCTATTTCGGATCTTCATCATTGGGCTTTTGAGAATTGGTCTAGTTTATGCGACTTATTTTATATGGATCACAAAACCAGTTTCTTTGTTGTTATCTTCTCTTCACCTTCTACCTGAAATAATGTTCTTTGTTCTAAATTTTGGTTTTTTAAGGGTTTTCAGCATTTCCTTGGTATCATCATGCCCTAATTTTAAAATGGATGAGTTTGCATGTTCCCTAATTCCTTATTGGATTGAGATGCCAGCTTTATCAATTGAATATAGGGATACGAATATTATTGAAGTCATTGCAAATAAAATAGGATACTTTATTTGGCATGATTTACTTCCTTTGAGAAATTACATAGATCTATTCGAGTTTGTCTTCTTTTAGAATCCTTTAAACATTTTCCTAAAGGTATTGAATTGCAATCCAAATGGGGATCATGCTATCAAAATTTTATTATTCAGAATGCTGAGACTGTTTTTCTTTATGCTAATTTATTGGGTCATTTTACGAATTAGTGTAAGGATCCTAATAGCTCGAATTTAATTGTGTGTGAGGATCATACTACTTTCCTTGCTAAATTTTCTAAGGTGGCACAAAAATAGACCTTATCTCTAAAATTTTCTAATATTAATGAATCCTTGCCTTCAAAGGAGGTTCTTGTTTCAAATGAAGAGGCTTTGTCTCCTTCTCATGAGTTAAATGATCAATCAAATGTGGAACATCAAGTGGCTCATGCCTATTAGTCTCCTACCCTATCCTTCGATTCAATTTTCTCTTTTGTTAGCATGCTAAGATGGTATCTTCCAGTAATTACCTCTATTTTTAATGCACTTGATTTGTCACAAGCATTACTCCAGTCACATCCTTTCCTGGTATCCAAATCTCACTCCAAGACTCTAGATTCTTCTTTGATGGATTCCATTGTTAATAAGTTGATGTTTTTCGAGGGTCTGCTAAAATTTCATAAGTTAACTTTGGAACATGCTGATTTAATGGCCACATAAGTTATTTCAGCTATGAATTTTCAGATTAATTCTCACAAGGATATAAATGATAATTCTTCTATGATGTCTTCTCATCCCCTTTTAGATTGTCAGAGTGATCATGATGATTCCCTCTCGCATTCCTTTGCTACACCTGTTAATGATGTTGTAAACTCTTCTACTACCTTGATTTCAAATTCTGAGGATGATTAATTCCAGTCTTATAATATTGAGGATTGTTCCTCAATTCAGGATTCTGATCCTTTTCCTATATCTTCCCTTTATAATGATCAAAAGGATTCCCCGATCAAGCAGTTGGATAAAGCATCTATTGTTCAAACTCCTCTATCTCCAAAAATGAAGGTCCATACACCTAAAACTAGAGGTAGGAAGTCCAAAGTAACTAATACTTTGGATTAATAGAGGCTAGTGTTCAGTCCACTTTGGATAAAATTTTCTCTACTTCAAAGAGATGTTTGACAAGGAGAAGTAAGTGTTCTCCTTGTCCGCAATGAGAATCCTATCATGGAATGTCAGAGGCATTAATGCATCTGACAAGAGAAATAGAATTAAGCAAAGGCTTGATTCTTCTCAAAGTGACATTGTTCTACTTCAAGAAACTAAGTTGTCTATTGATAATTTTAACTCTTCATTAGGTAAATGGGGTTTATGGGAAAGTTCCTCTATTCTTGCAAATGGGGTTTTAGGTGGGTTGGCAGTCTTATAGGACTCTAAGAAAGTTTCAGTATTTCCTCTTCAATCAGGTTCTAATTTGCAGCTATTGAGTGTTAAGCATTTTTCCTTATCTTTTCTCTTAATCAATCTTTATGGTCCCACGTCTACTCCTACTAAGTCGCTACTCTGGCAATCTCTAACTGATGTTATTCAACAATTCCCCTCCTCCAAATTTCTTCTTGCGGGGGATTTTAATGCTACTTTGGTTCCTAATGATAAGAAAGGGGGAATTAATCCTCCTAATCGAGTGGTTTTTTATTTTAAGAATTTTATTTTAGATAATGATCTTTTTGATATCATACCTTCAAATGGTTCATATACATGGACTGATCATAGGTTTGGTTTTCTACAGATAGCAATTAGGCTAGATAGATTTTTTGGTTCCCATATTTGGAAATTGGAAAAAATTTCCTTATCTTTAGGAATTTTGTCTTATTTAGATTCAAATCATTTCCCTATTCAACTCCATATTGAAGCATCTAGTTCACCCTTATCTACCGTTCATAAATCTTCCTTTAAATTTGAATCAGTTTGGTTCAGACACCCTCTTTTTCATCTACTTTTGAAACAGTGGTGGTAATCTGCACCTCAGGTGAATGGAACCAAGATGTTCCAATTTTTTAAAAAATTACAGTTTGTCAAAAATCTTATCAAGGCTTAGAATATCAATGTTTTTAAAAACATCTTTGAACAAAAATAGAAGATAGAGAAGGAGTTATCTGAAATTAAGCAACATATCATAGCTAATGGATTAGAACCTCAGTCTTTTGAATCACAAAAAATTCTTCAGTCTCAATGGTCTAAATTATGTGCTAGAGAGGAAGAATATTGGAGACAAAAGTCTTGCGAGCTATGGTTACAATCAGGTGACCAAAATACCAAGTTTTTTCATGCTTGTGCCAAACATAAAAAAGTAGTTAAATCAATCTTCTCCATAAAAGATGAGCATGGGAATATGTTTTCTAATGTTGAGGATATCAAGCAGCAAGGAGTTAGATTTTTTCCCAATTTATTATCTCCCCCTTTGTCTATGTCATCTATTGGTAATGAATTTGATGATATAATTCAACATATTCCTCCTTCGGTTACACACCATGATAATCTGATTTTAATGGCTCCATTTACCTTGCAAGAAGTTAGAAATGTAGTTTTTTCATTATCTCCTGACAAGGCTCTTGGTTGGGATGGGTTTATAGGCCTCTTCTTTTAGAAGACCTAGGATGTTATATGTTTGGACCTATTAGTGCTTCTAGAGTAGTCTAGGAAGAATTTAGCTATGTTGAAATGCTTTAACACTACAAACCTTGTGCTTATTCCAAAAATGAGTGACCCTCAAATGTTTACTGATTTTCAGCCTATTTCTCTTTGTAATACAATTTATAAAATTGTTACTAAAGCCATTTATTTTCACCTTCAGCATATTATCCCGAGAATCATTTCTCAGGAACAAGGGGGTTTCATCCCTGCCAGGGACACTAAAGATGGAGCTATTTTGGCTCATGAAACCTTACATTCAATTAATTTGCATTCCATCCATTCTTTTGTCATTAAGTTGGATATGATGAAGGCATTTGACAAGGTAAATTGGTCTTTCTTGTTAAAAGTTTTGTCAAGATTTGGTTTTTCAAAAAGATAGTGTAAATGGATTAAGGCCTGTATAGTTGGTGCCCATTTTTTTGTATTAATTAATGGGGCACCTACTGGTTTTTTTCCATCCTCCTAGGGTGTTAGGCAAGGAGACTTCTTGTCTCCCTTTCTTTTCATTATTATGGCTGAGGCTCTTAGTTGAGCCATTAATGCATCTTATGTGGCAGGCTTATGGTCTTGTATCCATATCCCAAATACTTCTATTTTGGTTACACACTCTTTATTTTTTGATGATACATTACTTTTTGGTAAGGCTTCCATTTCAGAGGCTAAACAAGTTAAGAAAGTCTTAGATTTATATTGTTTAGCATCTGGTCAAAAAGTTAATACTCAAAAATCTAAGATTTATCTTTTTAATATGCAACCATCACTAGTTTAAAGGATTGTTGATGTCCTTGGTTTCCCTATGGATGAACTACCCTCTACTTATTTAGGAGTCCCCTTTTTCAGTCTCTAATAATTCACTTTACTGGTAGTTGGTTATTGGTCATATCAAGTCCAGGGTTCTAGCTTGGAAAGAAAGGTTTCTTTCTCTGTCTGGGAGAATTTTGCTAATCAAAATAGTTTTATCAACAATTCCCAATTATTATTTTTTAGTTCTTCAAGCCCTAAAGTCAGTAATTAATCAGATTGATAAACTAATCAAGGAGTTCCTTTGGACTACCAACATGACAGGTGAAAGGAAAATCCCACTTGTGTCTCTCTCAGACATGGCCTCTTCTCTATCTACTGGTGGAGTGTGTCTTCACAGCTTAACATCTCAAAACCTAGCTTTTGGTGGAAAATTGGTTTGGAAACTATTTTCCCAACCTAATATTAAATGGTGTCGTTTAATGTAGGAGAAATATCTTGATAGTTTAGATCCATCCAGAATTCTTTCTGTTCTTGACCCCCCTAAAGGCTTGGCCATTTGGAATTTTATGATGAAAGCTAGATACATTGTTACATCCTCTATTTCATGGGAAGTTCATAATGGTGACTGAGTTAATTTTTGGCTTGACTCATGGAATGGTTTTTCGCCATTGTGTACTCTACAACCTTTCTTAAACATCTAAGAAGTGGCATCTTCCTTGTGGGGTTTTCATTTTGCTTGTTATGTATCTATAGTGTCAATTCATATAGGCTTAGTCATATGGATGGACTTTTCCCTTCTACCTATTGCTTCTCAGGAGGCTTTTATTGCATATCAGTTTCTTTCTTCTCAAATTATTTTCATGTCTAGATCTCCTAATCGTCTCTTTTGGAATCCATCTTCAGATGGTAATTACATGATCAAACTAGGTTATGAGAGAATTTAGAATAGTCAAAATAATAGTTCAATACAAAAGGATTTTATTTTTTGTTGGCATGGGTCAGTTCTTCCTAAAGCAAGTTGTTTTTCTTGGCTTTTTTTGAAAAAATGAGTCCTTACAAGTGACAGATTGGCTAGACTCAATATTAAAAATTATTTTCCCTATGTCTTGTGTTATCAGGATCAAGAATCCTTGGGCCACCTCTTTCTTAATTGTCCTTTTGCTCAAGAATGCTGGTTTTTTGTTTTAAAAAAATTGGATTTTCCTATACCCCTCCCCATGACTGTTTGGGATCTCTTCCAATATTGGCCATATCTGTTCACTAATTCTATGTTTACCTCTATTTGGATTTTCTCTCCTTCTTTGGTTGTTTGGGTAATCTGGTTGGACAGAAATAAAAGGATTTTTTGTAACACCCCATCCACCATTGATATTGTCCTCAAGAGGCTTCATCATTCTATTATTGAGGTTACTAATGCATATACCTATAAGTTCAATGGTAACTAGGGTTTTTCCACTTGGGATAATTTTATTATTAATGGATATGATTAAGCGGAAAAATATAATAGATGAAATTAAAAATGGCTTACATGTCTATTTAAGGAAAAAGAAAATACATTGTATTTTATTAGAGAATCTTAAGAAGAAGGAGATACTGCAGGAGTAGAGTGTAAACCAGCATTCATGCATTTCTGATCATACAGGTTATTGAACTGAGCTGCAGAATAAGAAACGAGTTACACAGAGGAACAACTAAGCTGCACAGAGCAATTACCAAGTGATTGTAAGTGATGTTAATGTTAAGATCTAAAGTGATATGTTGGTCATAAGTATTTGTGAGAGAAAAACATTGATCTGTAATCTACAATTTGTTGTACCAAGGCAGATCAACTTACTGTTACTTTCTAATAATTGTAAATAGTGAAAATCTCTTAACCGAGTGGACTTTTAAGTCTTATTTGTGTTTCATTCTAACAAGTGAAACATTGTTATCCTGTAAACCTATACAGTGAGTGCCATGGTGGTTGAAAGATGACTTCTAGTGTAAAATCCTCTAACAAGGTCACACTTGATAGTGTGTATTGTAACCTTTAACAGGGTTGGGTCCTCACAGACCTCACTTCAGAAGAGTGAAATTTTTGGGTTGCCAGTTCCCAGGTGGTTTTTCCCTTAAGAGGGTTTCCATGTTAAATCATTGTGTTATGTGTTGATTATGATATCTGTTTGTTGTCATACTTTGTACTTTAGCTATTTGGTTTAATCGGTAATTACTAAAAGTTTTAATTGAAGATCGGTAAAAACACTGGCAGTAAAATATGTATTTGTTTATCGACTAACAAAAATTTGAGAAATAGAATTTTGGTTTACTCAATTTTTTTTGGGACTTGGATAAATAATTCACCCCCCTCTTAGTTATTCTAACAATTGGTATCAGACCTGTTTGGTTTCTTGGAACAGAGTTTTAAGGACTTGAGTATAAAGATCTCAAAATGAGTAAGAGGGAAGTGCCTAGACTGAACAAAGATAACTTCTTAGTATGGCAACAAAGAATGAAATTGCATATAGATGGAATCAATGGTGATGCATTAAATTTTATAATGACTGGCTATAGTGAACCAACTAGTCCTCTAACTGTGCAACAACTAAAAGACAATCATGATCACAACGTAGCAATGATGGAACTTGTCACTGCCTGTAATGATGCTGAATTTGAAGAAATTAAAGGGTTGATGACTGCTAAGGCAATGTGGGATAGATTAGCACATGTATACAGTGGTAACACATCTGTCAAAAGAGCAAGGGCATAAAGCTTGAGAGGAAAATTTGATGAGATGAGAATGAAAGAAGGTGAAAATATTGTTGAATATTCTAACAGAGTAAAAGAAGTTGTTTATGCTATCCGAGCCTCTGCTGGATTAATTGAAGAAGAGACTATAATCATCAAAATCCTCAGAACCTTGTTACCGATCTGTGCAATCAGAGTATCGACAATACATGAGAACTGAGACACATCCAATCTTACACTTGATACTTTGATCGGTAAACTTACTACTTTTAAATTGAACAACTTTGATAATAGTGTTGTACCTTCTTTTGAGTCTACTTTCATGTCTTCTTTGAAGATTAGCAAATCTAGTAAGAAAAATAAGAACAATGATAGTGAAAGTGATACCGATGATGAACTTAATGAGCTTGAAGCACTGATGGCTAGAAGATTACCAAAAGGAAAAGGGAGATACAAAGGTAAGTTACCCTTGGCATGTTTCAACTGTAAGGAAGTAGGTCATATCATTGCTAGATGTCCTCATAAGAGAAATGATGATGATGGTCAGAAAGATAAATCTGAAGGAAGTTATGGGAGGAGAGTTAATAGAAGCTATCGACACAATTATAGAAATGACCGAAAGGACAGAGGTAAAAAGGATTGTTATATAGCTAAAGATACTAACTCTGAGTTTGATTTAGAT
Source organism: Chamaecyparis obtusa (assembly GCA_027943335.1). Lineage (NCBI taxonomy): Eukaryota > Viridiplantae > Streptophyta > Pinopsida > Cupressales > Cupressaceae > Chamaecyparis > Chamaecyparis obtusa. Next base: position 41,450 of record BSBK01002538.1, read on the forward strand.
GATGAAGTAGTGTTTGTTGCAATAAAGGAAGATTCAGAAGAAGATGAAAGGCAAGAAGAATCAGCACTAATCTCAAGGATAAGAAAAAATGAAACATGGATCATTGACAGTGGCTGCACACATCATATGACAGGTGATGTAGATAAATTTGATGAATTAATTGAGTATAATGGTGGATCTGTAAGGATGGGAAATGATGTTCCATGCACTATGAAAGGTAAAGGTACCCTTGTAATCAATGATAGAATAAAATGTGAGAATGCTTACTAGGTATATGGACTGAATTACAATCTGTTGAGTGTGGCATAGCTAAACAATTCAGGTCACCGACTGGTGTTTGAAAACAAAAAGGTGAAGATCTATGAAAGTGATGGAAGACTTGTTGGGACTAGTACTCAAACCAGAGGTAATCTTTTTCATCTCAATATTGATGAGTCTTCTTGTTTACTTATGAAGGATGAAGATGCTTGGTTGTGGCACAAACAATTATGTCATGTAAACTTTGATAATATGATCAAAATCCGTAGAAAGAAAAGAGTTAGAGGTTTGCCTAACTTATCTAAGCCTAATCATAGTATGTGTCATGAATGTAAAAAAGGGAAAATGACAAAGTCTAGCTTTAAGAGTAAGGACTTCTCAACAAAGAAAATTCTTGAGTTGGTGCATACTAACTTATGTGGACCTATGCGAATGCAAAGCTATTATGGTGATAGATACTTTATTCTGTTTGTTGATGATTACACTAGACTAATGACTGTGATGTTTCTCAAAGAAAAGTCTGAAGCCTTCAAAATGTTTAAGTGGTATAAGACTAAAGTAGAAAAGGAAACTGGAAAGGAAATCAAATGTCTTAGTTTAGATAGAGGTGGTGAATTTATATCTGATGAATTTACTAATTTCTGTAATGAGCATGGAATTCAAAGACAAGTTTTAGCACCGAGAACACCACAACAAAATGGCATTGCTGAGAGAAGAAATAGATCAATAATTGATTGTGCTAGAACACTGATGATTCAAAAGAATGTCGCTCAAAAATTTTGGAGAGAAGTTGTAAGCACTGCAGTCCATATGCTTAACCCGGTACAATTGAAGAAAGATTCCAATCGAACACCCTATGAACTTTGGTTTGGACACAAGCCCAATGTAAGTTACTTTAGAATCTTTGGTAGTAAATTTTTTATCCTAAAAGATGATAGGAATGGTAAGTTTGACTCCAAAGGTGATGAAGGAATATTTTTAGGATATTCTACCCAAAGCAAAGCTTACAAATGTCTAAACAAAGCTACTAACAAGATTGTTGAAAGTGTGAATGTTTGAGTTGATGAATATGATGATAAGATCATAGATGAGCAGATGAAGGAACCAAAAGATTACACATAGTTCACTTACTATGAATTTCTTGAGTTTCAACTGTAGACACCACAGACTATGTCAACCAATCGATAGATAAACAATGAACTGATAGAACCGACAGAACATACTGATGATCAAGGAGGAGCTCCCGAGAAAGAAAATGAACCAGATTAGGATGAAAAACAAGATGCACAAGAAAGAAGAGCTAGGATATTGGAAAGATTTGTCAGAAGACACCATCCTGAATATTAGATTATTGGAAACAAAAATGCTAGAATGCAAACCAGAAGTAAAACAAGACAAGGTACATGCTTAGTTTGTGAATTTGAGCCTAAGAATGTAAAAACTGCTTTAGATAATGATGAATGGGTTAAAGCAATGACAAAACAGATTGAGCAGATAGAAAAGAACAAGACTTGGACCTTAGTACCCTGACCTAGAGATAAAAATGTTATCGGTACTAAATGGATTTTCAAAAACAAGTTGAATGAGAATGGAGAAGTAACCAGAAATAAAGCATGACTTGTATGCAAAGGTTATGCGTGGGAAGAAGGGATAGATTATGGTGAGATATTTGCACTTGTTGAAAGACTTGAAGGTGTTAGAATGTTACTGGCATATGCTACACATAAGAAATTTAAGGTATACCAAATGGATGTCAAGTCAGCTTTTCTGAATGGAATACTAGAAGAGGAAGTCTACATTGAACAACCAAAAGAATTTGAAGATCTAGACAATAGAGACATGGTTTGTAGGCTACATAAAGCACTATATGGATTGAAACAAGCACCAAGAGCTTGGTATGAGAGATTACATACTTACCTATTAAGTATTGGCTTTATCAGAACTAGTGATAATAGTAACTTGTATATGAAATGTAACACTGATGACACTATTATCATAGCTGAAATATTTGTTGATGATATAATTTTTGGAGGAAGAGATATTGTATGTAAAGAATTTGCTGATGAGATGCAAAAGGAATTTGAAATGTCAATGTTCAGAGAGATTAAGTTCTTTCTAGGACTGCAAGTGATTCAGCACAGTGATTGAATCGTCATCACTCAATCAAAATACATAAAGGAGGTATTGAAGACATTCAGCATGGAAGATGCTAAATCAGTGGGAACACTGATGGCTACCAAATGTAAGTTGACAAAGGAAGATGAGACTACCGAGGTAAATTAGACACTTTACTTATCCATGATTGGTAAGAAGATGTATGCAGTTCACAGTAGACCAGATATAGCTCATGTTGGTATAGTTGCAAGATTTTTTGCAAATCCAAAAGAATCACATATGATAGCTACAAAACGGATATTGAGATATCTTAAGAAGATAGAAGATTATGGTTTATGGTATTCAAGAGATGGAATGTTTGAACTTAAAGTTTACACCGATGCTGACTAGGCTAGGAATGTAGATGACAAGAAAAGTACAACTAGAGGAGCATTTTTCTTTGGAGACAGACTTGTAACCTGGACAAGAAAAAAGTAGAGTTGTATTTCTCAGTCAATAGCTGAAGCTGAATATGTTGCTGCTACAACAAATTGTTCAAACATAGCCTATATCAAGCAAGTGTTAGAAGGAATGAATGAGGTGATCACTAACCCAGTGACTATATATTGTGACAACACAAGTGCTATAAACATATCAAAGAATCTGGTAATGCACTAAAAAACAAAGCATATATCAATGAAGTATCATTACTTAAGGGAACCAGTGCAAGAAAAACAAGTTAAACTAGAGTTTGTTACATCAAAAGAACAACTTGCAGACATTTTCACAAAGCCTCTACCGAAAGATACTTTTGAATATTTGAGGAATAGACTCGGGGTCTGTCCCCTGTCTATCGGTCACTAAGGTGATCTGGGATGCTACATCAACACAATATATTAGAAGATCATTCATGTTGATGCCAGCATAGATCACACTTTGATTAAGTTCAAGGTTGTGATTAAGTTTGAAGCACATATGGAAATATTAGTATACTGAGATACAATGAAGTAGACTGGACAACACGAATGTTTGTTTATTTTGTTCATTTGACATTGTTGTCAAAGGGAGAGAATAGGCAAATATGAATGAGCCAAAGGGAGAGAATATAAATTGCAAAGACAAAGGGTGGGAATACTGAATAGGAAGAGTTAAGGATGAACTATCTAAGGGAGAGTCTATGACAGAGTTGTAGAGTATATGTTGTTTGGTATGTGTTTGGCACATTCATATTATTTGAGTTGCCATCAATGCTAAAGGGAGAGATTGTTGAACCTACAACTAATTTATAACTAATTGGAGAGATTGTTGAAATAGTGATTGAAGATCACATGAAAAGTGGTTGTATAGATATACAATGTGATTAAATTAGTATTATGTTGTCATTGATGTCAACTAGTTTCATATTAGTTTGACAAGTACTTATCTTGTAAGTTAACATACCGAGACATCTAAAGAATGGTGGAAGATGGTCATAGTAGATGAGGATAAGGAATGCATTGGATAACTTATTGATGAGTCTTTGATGTCATTATATTGACTTTAGTATGTTGTATTCATCTATTAAGGAGAAAGGAATAGAATGATACAAAGCAGTATTTGTCAGTAAAATAGAACAACTTAATGTTTACCAAGAATCTTAGTGTAGACACCAACGAAAGTATACACTGATGCAGTGTGTTGTATACCAAGCACAAGTTTAACCAATGAAGGTTTACCGATGCATTTCTTTGTTAACAGAGGAAAATAGAATTGAACTAAATGATTAGTTTAGCCGACAAAGTTGATGAGCTAGATTCGCATGATTTCAAGATGAAAAGTCAAAGTTTGTTACAAGGATCTACGACTAAAAAAATTCAAGGAAGATGTGACAAAGGAGATTTAAACATGTTATTGACACATCAGTCGAGGAAGTTTAAGTAGAAAAATCAATGGATATGATTAAGGCGCAAAATCTGATGGATGAAATTAAAAATGGCTTGCATGTCTATTAAAGGAAAAATAAAATACATTGTATTTTATTAGAGAATCTTAAGAAGAAGGAGATACTGCAGGAGTAGAGTGTGAGCCAGCATTCATGCATTTCTGATCATACAAGTTATTGAACCAAGCTGCAGAATAAGAACCGAGTTACACAGAGGAACAACCGAGCTACACAGAGCAATTGCCGAGTGATTGTAGGTGATATTAATGTTAAGATCTGGAGTGATATATTGGTCAGAAGTATTTGTGAGAGAAAAATATTGATCTGTAATTTGCAATTTGTTGTACCAAGGCAGATCAACTTACTGTTACTTTCTAATAATTGTAAACAGTGAAAATCTCTTAACCGAGTGGACTTTTAAGTCTTATTTGTGTTTCATTCTAACAAGTGAAACATTGTTATCCTATAAACCCGCACAGTGAGTGCTATGGTGGTTGAAAGATGACTTCTAGTGTAAAATCCTCTAACAAGGTCACACCTAACAGTGTGTATTGTAACCTTTAACAGGGTTGGGTCCTCACAGACCTCAATTTAAAAGAGTGAAATTTTTGGGTTGCCGGTTCCCAGGTGGTTTTTCCCTTAATAGGGTTTCCACATTAAATCATTGTGTTATGTGTTGATTATGATATCTATTTGTTGTCATAGTTTGTAATTTAGCTATTTGGTTTAATCGGTAATTACTAAAAGTTTTAACTGAAGATCGGTAAAAACACTGGTAGTAAAATATATATTTGTTTACCGACTGATAGAAATTTGAGAAATAATATTTTGGTTTACTCATTTTGTTTTGTGACTTGGATAACTGATTCACCCCCCTCTTAATTATTCTAATAGTTTTTTCCCTTTTTCTAGCTAAAACCCTAGGTCATATTTCATTTTTCTAGTTGTTGGAGGGTTAAACCCTAATATCTCATGGCCCTGTTCTAATTTTAAGTTACTTTTTGGGACCACTTAAAACTCTTAAAATGCACATGCTTTATATTTCTGGTTAGTCCCCATTTAAATCTTTCCTAAGTCTAAGTGCCTGATGAATTAAATTTTTCCTAAGTCCCTGCACTTTAATATTTCCCATGTTCTCAGCTTTATATTTCCCTGGGACTATCTCTGACACCATCTCAATTCGACAGTGGGCATAAGTTCTTATAGACTATGTCAGAGGTATGCGAAGATGCACCTGTCGTTGATTTTCTTGTATGATGTAACCTTTTATTTCAAGCAGTTCCACTACTACATGGTGCAAATGGCAACTTTTTATTGGTTGTAGAGAAATGAGGTGGATGTCCTATTAGATTTTTTACCACTGAGGAAGAAAGTCAAAGGGGCCCACTTGTCAGTTCTTTGAAATGTGGCATTGTTTGACTCGACAAGATTGGCTGATGTAGCATGGTGGGGTCATGTTTTGGTGGCATCAGTGAAAGATTCTAGATCTATGATGGGTGCATGATCTTAAAGAATCTTTTGAGCATTTGAGATTATGCGCCCGCCATCTGATTCTCCAAATGTGTAGGATGATAGTTGTGGGTCCACATGCCAATTGTGCTTGGTCAACACTTTCTCATTGGTCCATGAAGTAATGTGTTGGTAGTTATCAGTGGGACCTAGGTTACCAGCTTGTCAGAAGGTGTCATGTCAGAGTTTTTGATCAACGGTCAGCATATGATCACATGGAATATTCTTCCCCCATGCAATCTTATGTCCACTGTTTGATTAGATGCTACCAGATTAGTGGGTCCTATGTTAGAGTGACTGGATGGAGATGACAAATGGTATGATGACATCTGGCGGTATGTAGGCGGGCCCAAGGGGTTGAAAGGTTTGCTAAAAATTGTGGGACCATTTTCCTAGGTGTTGCAGATGTGTTAGTTTTTGATTGGCCATGGTTAGAAGGGAATATTGACACGTCAGTGGGCCTAAGAGATTCTAAAGGATGCCAGGATGGAGGATCTAATAGCTGTCTGATGTTCATGTAGAATTTTTTGAGGCTATGTGAACTTACAAAAGCCATTCATTTTTAAAGCTTATATAAAGTGGGTCCAATGAGTTGATTCATCGCTGACGTGCCCCTTTCCAATTGGTCAAGAGTTTTATAAGGTGGTGGAAGACTTTTAAAAGATTTGTTGACTATTGAAAAATAATATACGTCACCCCATCTACTGAGAATATCAAAGATCAATGGTCATGGTTTAAACTTCATTTGGTTACCGTTCGTATTTGAATTTAAATTCTCCTATAGGGTTTTTCACTGGGGTTTGAACCAGGCAGTCAAGCAAAGTGCAAAGGTGGCCAAAAATTTATTGATCCAGGACATTAGAAAGAGGAAAATCTTTTTACATTCAGTGTACAAAATCAAAAAACCTGATAGCAGAGGAAGTGTAGAAGATGAAGACTAAGGAAGCAGAAATTCAAATTGAGATAAACCTTCTTTCAAGCCCTAATGTGAAGGTACTTGATGTTGAGAAGAAAATTTACAAGATTTATGATGAAATAAGAATTCTACAAGATGACAAGGATAGGAAGCTGAAGAGATTCACTTTTTTAAGAGAGAACATTTCTATAAAATTGAGCATTGTTGAAGGACAATTGGAAGAATGTCTTTCATCCAAGACATCTTTTTAGAAGTTTAGTTTTGAGAATCTCCAAGCATGTGAAATTACATCTTATGGATTGTGCGCACTACTCAGTGTTGCAATTTCAATTAAGAAATAATGGGAGAAAGAGTTAGAGGCCATGAAGATTAACTTTTTAGATTGTGTTGCAAGCCTACCGGTTTTGCAATATTGAATCAAGGTATAACACTCTTGTCTGAACACAGTTTTGTCACCCTCCTTACCTTATTTTTGTCATTATTGTCAAAGGGGGAGAGATATATAGTAGAAAATTGATAAGGATACATACTCTTAGGGGGAGTACAATATATACATAGGATTCATGGAGTCATAAGGACAATTTATACATATTTTGTATTATGGCCATAATTTTGAAATTTTGACATCTAAGACTTAGCCAATTTTCTCATATCTTGCCACCAATGACAAAGGGGTAGATTTTTGGAAATTTGACTGAGTTGGATACATAGATATTTTCATTATGGCAACATATAATCTACATGAAGATCACACAGGTCAAAGAGAAAGTATGACAGAGCACAATCCAAAATTGTCTAAGTATGAGATAGTGTGTTTTTGCCAATGTACCCAAAGATAGTTTTGATTGGTGATGTTGATTGGAGTAAGTTCAATGCTTGTGCACTTGAACATAGATAATATGGTGACTATTGAAGACTTACCTAAGACTACAAGTTATTACAACATGTATGGAAGAAGTTATGACAGTTTTACTAAAGACGGTGTTAAGCTGATAGGATAGAATATGAAGACAAAATTGGTAAAGAGTTAAGGGATTATTTTGTTTATCAAAATAATGACTTAACAATATAAAGGGATGACATCCTAGATGTTAACCCTTGGGTAAATATATTTTGTATTATGTAAGCCGACTGTAAGAGTTATTAATCTTAATAACTTGTATAAAGATGTAATGTAAGAAAAGAGAGATAAGATATCTATGTAATAATGATAGTGAAAGAGCAGTGAAGAGATATTGATGTGAAGTTGCAAGAAGTATAAGGTTATGTAACTTGACCTATTTTTGTAATCAATGAATATTGTATATTACTTGTTTGAGCAGTGGGCTCACCTAGTAATCATATTTTGTACTACCAACTCCTAACACGGTTGAGGCTTCTAACAAGGCCTATAGTCCATTAATTAGGACTGAAACACTATATGCATCTAATAGACTCCTAACAGGGTCAAAAACATTAACATGATACTTTTGATTAGTGGATCTTTGTGGGTACCATCCCCACTAGGTTTTTCCCTTGGTGAGGGTTTCCTCGAGAACAAATAATGTGTTATGAGTTATTTTGTTTTATTACTATGCATGTTATTTAGGTTTCTATGTTATGCATGCACTAAGATAATTTTTTATATCCATAATTGGGAAAAATTAAAAGTTTGTAGAATACTGATTCACCCCCCCTCTCAGTATTCCCTATTTCTAACATTTTCCTATCATTAATGTAACATCAAAGTATCATACTTATATCAAATATTCATCAATTACTATGCTCATGACCTAATAAATAGCATGAAAGTAAAAGTCCTATATCATCATCACATAATCAAAGGTCACAACATAGAAACAAAATATAATGTCTACTATCCAATAGTACAATCATGATAAAATAAAGTATCAACATGAGTCATAAGATGGTAAATAAACTACTATGAATGATGGTATGGGGTGAGGCACCACATCCTCCCCCCTAGGCATGAACTTCCTCCTAGAGTTCATCAAGAAAGTGGGGATACTATGCTCTCATCTATGTTGCATCCTCCCATGATGTCGTAACCTCATCATAGCAATCCCACTAGACTGTAACGTAGTCCAGCTCTCGACCTCAAAGGGCCAGCATCTTGCGAGCTAAAATACATATGGGCTCTAACACTAGTTGTCCATCCAACTCCACCTGTAAAGAATCCCAATCAATAATGTGAGTCTCATCGTAAATATACTTCCTCAAAGCAGAAACATGAAATAAATCATGGATACGCGATAGGCTAGGTGGTAGAGCTAGTCGATATGTAACTGGGCCTATCCTCTATAAGATCTGAAAAGGTCCAACAAAATAAGGTGTGAGCTTAAAACCATTTCCAAAATGGATTGGGCTCATATTTGGTCACACTCTTAAGAAGACTTTGTGTCCAACCATATAGACATGATCAGTCCTCTTCACATTTGCATACTTCTTATGTCTATCCTGAGCCTCTCTAAGACACTACCTGATCAAGTCTACCTACTACTCCATCTCCCTAAGTAACTATGGTCCCACAACCACTCTATCCTCAATCCTATCCTAACTCAAGGGAGTCCTGCAAGGTCTACCATACAAGGCCTGATAAGGTGGCATACCAAAAGATGAATGATGTCCATTATTATAGACAAACTCCACCAAGTGCAAGTAATCCTCCCATCTAGTCTGTTGATCCATCATATACATACAAAGCATGTCTTCCAACACCTGATTAACCCTCTCAGTCTAACCATCTATCTCAGGGTGACAAGTTGTGCTAAAATTGAGCCTAGTGCCCAATGCTAACTGTAACTCTCTCTTGTGGATGATGTGAAAAGAGAATCTCTATCAGATATAATCTTATGAGGAATGCCATGAAGTCTGACAATATCTAGCAAGAAGACCTATGCCACTGTAGGTGTTGTGAAAGTGGTATGAATAGGTGAGAAGTGGGCTACCTTAGTCAACCTATCCACTATCACCATAATAGCATCATGGCAACAAGAAGACATAGGAAGACCCACAACAAAATCCATGGATATAATATCCCACTTCCACTTAGGTATCTCATGTGGCTGAAGAAGCCCACCTAGATGGTAGTGCTTTGCCTTAAATCTTTGGCACTCCAAACATCTAGCCACAATCTCTGTAATGTGTAATCTCATACTCGACCAATGGTAAAGCTGCCTCAAATTTTCATGTAACTTCTTGACTCCAGGGTGTACTGCATAAGGAGTTCCATGAGCTTCAAGAATAATGAAGTCACACAACCCACCAGAAGAAGGTACATAGATGCATCCTCTATGGCAAAGAAGACCATCTGACTCTAGGGTATAATCTGAGAACTTCCCCTCAAGGGGTCTCTACAACTAAACCAACTGACAAACCTCAGAATAGAATCCATCTTCAGCCAAGTGCTGCAAAATGGGTCCTCTCAAATTTGTACTAAAAGACATATATGAAAGCTCATGATGTATCCTACTCAAGGAATTTGCAACTACATTCTCCTTACCTTTGATGTAGTGAACATCAAATTCATACTCACAAAGGAACTCCATCCATCTCCTCTACCTAGTGTTGAGATTCGGGTGAGTGAAAATGTACTGCAAACTCTGATGATCTGAGTGAAGCTCGAATCTATGTCTAAAAATAAAATGTTTCAATCTCACCAAAGCATGCGCCACTCATGTAAGCTCAAGGTCATGGGTAGGATGGTTGAGCTTGTGAGTCTTGAGTTTCCTAGACTCATAGGCAATAGCTCAACCTTCCTATATAAGGACCGCTCCTATAACATCCAAAGATGCATCTGTGCAAACCACAAACTCTACTAAAGGATCTGACACTACAAGAATAGGTGCACTAGTGAATTTCCTCTTGAGCTCCTAGAAAGCTCTCTCACACTTCTCAGTCCACTCAAACTTCTTCCCCTTTCTCTATAGGGAAGTGATAGGATGAGCCACTATAGAGAATCCTTGAACAAAATGTCTATAATAACCTACAAGCCCCATGAAACTCCTAGCCTTGTTCACACTGGTAGGTGCTGGCCAATCTATAATCACTCTAATCTTAGACGAGTCAATAGCAATCACATCTCCTGATATCACATGACTAAGATAGTGAACCTCTAACCTAAAGAAGGAACACTTTGACAAACTACCGAACAACTGATTCTCCCTCAAACACTAGAAAGCCTACCTCAAATGCTCCTCATGCTCATTCTCATCTTGAGAGTAGATCAAAATATCATCTAGGAATACTACCAAAAATTTATCCAAGAAAGAGAAGAACACTCCATTCATGAGACTCGTGAACATGGCTAGAGCATTTGTGAGTCCAAAAGGAACCACTGTGAACTCATAATGGCCATAGGGAGTATGAAATGTAGTCTTGTGGATATCACTCTCCATAATGCTCAGCTGATGGTACCCTGAATTTAAGTTAGTCTTAAAAAATACGTGGCCACCCTGAAGTTGATCAAACAAGACATTGATCCTACAAAGTAGATACCAATTCTTGATGGTCACCTTATTCAACTATCAGTAATCCATACACAACCTAAGAGATCCATCCTTCTTCTTAACAAAGATAGCTGGTGCACTCCAAGGTGATACACTAGGATGAATGTGCCCTTTATCCAAGAGATCTTCTAACTAAATCTTGAGCTCATTAAGCTCATGGGTAATCATCCTGTATGGTGCTTGAGATACAAGCTCTTCTCTTGGCACATGATCAATATGAAAATCCATTGCTCTAGGTGGTGGCATACTAGGTAGCCCTGAAGGGAATACATCTGCAGACTCCTGCAAGATAGGATGGTCATCTAGGGAAAGCTGCTTCTCAACCTCCTCCTCTTGATCACTAATGGTGATGGAAAATTACTGACAACCTCTTCATATGCACCACTTAAATTTCATAGCAGAAATCACACGAAGAGATATAGGCCTCTAAACTCCTAAGATAATCGAAGGCACACCAAAATTGTCTACACACTCAATCCTTTTCTACCTATAATAGATCTTGGTGTTATGGGCATAAAGCCAATCCATGCCAAGGAAAACATCGTAAGACCCAAGTGGTGTGATATGTAGGTAATTTGTGGTGGTCATGTCACCAATCTGAATTTGACATCCTCTCACCAAGGAACTAACTAACACCCTAGCACCTGAGGCTAACTCAACTTCCTAACTCACATCCTACCTAGCTGCCACTAGCCCACAATGCTCCACTACAAATGGATTAATGAAAGAATTGGTAGCTCCTGAGTCAAATAGAATAGAAATACTAATACCTCCAATCCTATCTACAACCTCAATAACCATGGCCTGATGCTCAACTTGGTAGTTATCAACCATTGCAAACACTGGATGAGATCTTCCCATGTCCCCCATCGTATTCTCTGAAGCTACTACCCTCTGACTACCTGCTAGACAACCTAATGGACAATCCCTAGAAATGTGCCCCATAGCACTACAAGTGTAACATGGGCCTCTAGTGTGAATCTGGATCCCCTAAGATATGGACTGTTGTTGTCCACCTGTCATACTAGACCCATTGAATCTGCTTCTAGAAGACTAATGAGTCCTAGCTCATGGTGCATACTGTGATTGAAATTTTTGATCTCACCAAGGACCCTAAGAATTCCACTTCTTGGGCTTAGAGCCCTCCTGTCCCTATGGAGGCCTCTATCTCTAATTTTGTTGAGACTATTTTTGCTGCTACTAAGGTGCTCTAGATGATACTAAGGAGTTCTTTTGATTCCCTTTCTAGTGGGATCTCTGGAAACTAGCAACCTGTGGTGCGGAATTGCAGTTCTGTGACAGATCCCAAAAATCATGAGACCTATTATGGATCTCCTCTGCAACCATGGCTCTCTTAATGGTATAACATAAATCTCCCTGAGGTACCAACCATACTTTATTAGATATAACATGGTTGAACCCCTTAATAAAGTAGTTGACCTAAATTTTCTCATCCTTCATATAATCCACGTAGGGAAGGAGCTCAAGAAACTTGCTCTCATACTGTGCCACAGTCATACCCCATTGTTGGAGGTCATGGAATTCATCGATATGATGCTTTATGAAATGCTCTGACATGTATTGAGCTCTAAAACTCTCAAGAAACACCTCCCATGTGACGGTATCTAAAGTCAAGTGGTGCTCATATTCCTCTTGTCTCCACCAAGTAGAGGTGTTGCCTCTAATCATATGCACTGCCAAATGTGCCTTCAGGTTGCTCTCATAAGGGTGCAAACCAAAGCAATGCTTTTGTCCCATCTGTAGATCCTAAAAAGGCTGGTGGCTTAAGGCATAGGAGCTTTCTAATATGATCCCCTATATCACGGGGTGCTCTATGCGCTATCTCAGGTGGTGGTGGTGGTGGTGGTGGTGGTGGTTCTGGCATGTGTACTGACTCATCCTCTAAATCTACCTGTCCCTCAACCTTCTTGGAAGGAGGACTCCTACTTCTCTCTCAGGCCTCTGTTTGCTGACCTCCTAGTGGAAATATGTCCATAATGATACCAGAAAGATTCTGAAGGGCATTCAGAATATCCTGATTAGGGTTTAGTGGCCATCTTGGAGGTGGTTCTGGCTCATCACTTACACCCTCTGCTGGCTTCTCAACATCCACTAAAGCCTCACTAGCAGCCCTAGCACTTTGCCCATAGCGACAACCCCTACGTGTAACTCGAGGCATCCTACACAAGTGAAAACAAGACATAAATTGAAAATGCAATGGGTTAAGGTTCCTTGAGTTGAAACTGTTCTCTGATACCAAAATGTCATGCCCAAAATTAGGGCAAAACACACACAACAATTTTTTTTTCTAAAGTCACTAATTACAAGGTTGCATACTGAAATACGAGAACAAACCTCCAACCAATGCACTCATCTCACAAGGGGAATTTGAGGTATGCATTGGGTTTCCAACATCCCTTATGCATCAGGTGTACTAGGCTGAAGAATCCACTAACTAGGTTTAATCATAATGAGGATACGAGGGAAAATTCCCTAAATCAAATTGCTCCTAATGAAAATACTTGAATAAAAGATTTAATTAAATAATAATAGACTTTCCTAGTGTAATTTATAATGAAACACGTAGTTAAATGAAATACTATAATAAATTCATAATTATTAATTAATAATAATTGTTAGGGGTTTTCATCATACCTAGGTCAACCTAGGGATAATAAATTAATTAACCCCGTAAAAGAATTAATGGCCAAGAGAAAATAATAGTACGCTAAATAATAAGGGCCAATTAAGTAATTATTTAAGTTACAAAATGAAGGTACATTATTAAAAAAAATTCATTATCTCAAACTAAAATAAATAAATAATTTAAGTAACTAATAGGATCAAAAAAATATTCACACCAATGAATAATCTAGAAATAAAGTATCTAAATAACACCTTGTTCCAAAAATCAAATCAAATCCTAAAAATAGGGAACTTAAAAAAAATCAAAGGCAATAGTAATTAAAGTTAAGGAATACATATTAAAATAATTAAAAGTCTAAATAAGGCCTTATCCAAAAATCATTTCAAATCCTGAAATAATAGGGAGGTTAAAAAACTAAAAAAGGCAATTTATTAATAAAAGAAATTACAGGCTTTAAAGAATTAAAAGATAAGAATTAAGTCCACATAATTAAATAACCCACCTTCTTCATTAGTGCAGATTATTTTTCATTTTGTTAAATAAATAAAAAAATTAAAATCCATGCTCCACAAAGTCAACCAAAACCTAAATGAAATTAGGGTTTGCACCAAAATAAACCATGGTCTAAAACCCTAATCTCAAGCTCTTTCTTCATTTATATTCTCTGAGTTGTCTTGGTTTGCAGGTTGGCCAAGGATTGAAGGAATGGAGAAAGAACAGAGTATACACCCAAGTACACATTCATGTATACACACTCCCAGTGTGTGTATACTTCCATATGTACTTGTGCATATACATACAAAGGAGTTCAGGCTCTGTTAAAGCTAGATCCAGATCTACAATCCACAAGGAGTGGACATAAGGTAAAGTCATTGGGTTACCGTTGCATGCCTCACTGGTTTACATTAGGATAAGATTGTTCTAAGCTTGACTGGAAAAAGCTCTATCATAGATTCATTAGAATAAGTTTGCCAGTTGATATTAAATCTGGTGATACAAATCTGATAGGGTTGTAGGTCTAAATGTATTCATTTTGTCTTTGAATCTGACATCGATGTATGTTCTTTTTTTTCTTTAACGTTTACTGGATCAAAATATTTGTGCTCAATTTAAATGTTTTAGCACAGAATAAATTCTAAAAATTTAACAGGATAACATGCATATAAAAAAAGAACTTAAACTTTAATTTTATTTATTTATTAAGCTTTAAGAAAGAATTTAATAATCTGAAGTATAAATCATAGTATTAAAAGAAAATAATTTAATTTAATGCTTGCGAAAATGAGTACATGGTTTAAACTTTATTGCAAAACAAGATAACTTCATTTATAAAATATTTTGAGAAGGTATTTCATGGAAGAAATAAACTAACTTTATTAATAAAGATTTTATTTATTAAAGTATATCATAGAAGAGTAAAAAAATTAAATAGAATATGTATAATGTTACACACACACACACACACATATATCTGTGTGTGTGT
Organism: Chamaecyparis obtusa; assembly: GCA_027943335.1. Classification (NCBI taxonomy): domain Eukaryota; kingdom Viridiplantae; phylum Streptophyta; class Pinopsida; order Cupressales; family Cupressaceae; genus Chamaecyparis; species Chamaecyparis obtusa. The sequence continues at coordinate 56,786 of BSBK01002538.1, forward strand.
GTGTGTGTGTGTGATAATAAATGTGATTAATCATGTTAAAAGATCTGTGCATAAACAAGTACTAGGATATAATGCTATCCAAATTTGTAAGTAAAAGGGAATATATATATATATATATATATATATATATATATATATATATATATATATATATCTGTGTGTGTGTATTCACATACATTTATAATAAAACATCCATGAAGAAGTATAAACATATTTAAAGAAAGAAATAATTTTTTCCACATTTTTCTAAAAGATACATTAAATTTATTACCTTCAATTACAAGGTACCTAGTGATGATATATTTAACTCTAATTCCACTTTAATGTTATCTTTAAAAATAATAAGAAATAATTCTATCCTTTTCAAGTAAACGCAATAGGAATAAAGAACTTATATTCTGTTGGAAACTTTCCATAAAATGAAAATGGATTCTTTTTCTTTTGGAAATGCATAAACAAATAGGTATAAATTTTTTTTTTTGAAAATATAATCATAGAATTAAAGATATCCTTTTTTTTTCTAATAGCCAAACCACAACATAGCATTTACAATTATTTCATCAATCTCTATACATCAATACTAACATGTCTTTTCAATATAAGAAAAATCAAGGCATCTTTCTCATAATCATTCTAGTTCAATAGAGGGAAGAAAATATATTATCCTATTATCTATTACAAACATTTTATATGCTAGGCTCTTTTACATGGCCTTGATTAGAACAACTTTCACAAAGGCTCAAAGCCAAACAAACTCAATTCTCGTATGACTCAAAAAAAGTAGCAAGTGTGTCCTTAACAATCTCTAAAACAAAACAAACAGACCATGAAATCTCACCTCCCAGCCTAGGTCATTTCATGGCCACCCCGAAGCTAGGGGAAACAAAGATGGATAGGGGTTTAACATGCAAACATCAAGCACATAATCAAGCAAAACCAGAAAATGGACATGAACACCAAATTCCCTTCCCATGGCTATGCACACAATGGGTCACCATGGACCCATAGTAGGGGTGAAGGTAGAATCTACCCAAATAGGAAAATGCCAAAGATACTAGAATAAACCTACCTTCAACAAGGCTTAAAAATCTGCTCAAATTGCCTTCACAAGGCCAAAGATACAACCATCAACCCTTCACATAATCTACATGATATCAACACCTTTATGACCCCCAATTAATATACACAAGGATGGCAATGTGGATGCCCATACATCCTGTTAGCTATTTTTCTTGCAAAGGTAAATAACTAGATCCTAAACCTGATATCTCCCTTTTGATGCTCTTTTCCTGGAAAGAGAAATGCTAATTAACAAGGATGGAATCCTTCTTCACTTCGGGCTCCACAGACCTAGGCCGGTGTACCTAATCCCTACTTATTCCAATTGATACAAAACATTCTACAAATACTCAACAAGCAGGTTAATTGGTGGATTCAATCAGAACAAACATGTCCTATTATGGGATTCATAACTGAGATGAATCTTTGATATGGGAAGCCTACCCACATGCTACAAACTTCTTTCAAGCTCATCAACAGAAAGGGAAAGTTGATTGATTAATATCCTTGCATGGAGTCAAAACCAATCAAAGCTCATCAATTTGAGCATGGAGTCAAAACCAATAGATATAAACCCAAACTACAAACCATGTTTCATTGATTAATATCCTTGCATTAATGCCTTACATTAACACATTTCTATCACTCAATATGAAGAATCATACAAATTCATAGTACTGATTAATTTCCAATCTGCATTCAAGGATTTTACAATCCTTCCTTGAAGGATACCCAAATACAAATAGATACATTCTCCCCTAGAGAAGACAAACTCAATATCCCTTGAATACTGAACTCATATGAAATTGAAACTCAGTACAATGAAGACAACTCCCTGAAAACCATACATGCCTTACATGTACTTCAATTTGCAATCAAATTTACAAATACTTGCATTGAATCTATGACAGAAAATAAAGAACACAAACCATTATACTAGATAGTTATGAACCAAAATTGAACTTCTATTCTGGAACCTTCTTCTAGAACCCCCTGTTGGAATCACCACAGACCTAGAACCATTCAATGGATGTTTACCTAGAATCTAGAAACTAGACCAGAGTTCTTCCAAAATTCCAACCCTCCACCTGACTCAAAATTCAGAATAAGAAGGCTAAGGAAGAAACTCTGAAACCATCACCAAGGACATTTGTCTTCCTCCTCTCTACTCATTGGATGAGTCATCCACCTTCAAACTAGAAATGGGACCTGCTCTCAACTCTAGAAAGCACTTGTCATCTCTTCAAACTGAAATGTGAATCACTAGATGTAACAAATCAGATATTTTCAAAATATCTTCCTAGCCCCCTTGTTTCATTCAAATGAAAATATCTCAAAACCATTTAGACCTACACTGAAATTGATCCCAAAAATGGAATCCTTGCATCGAGACCTTTTCGATGATATATAATAGTCCATAGTTGGGCAAAAAATGAAGCCCCCAGCCATTAAAATAGTCTCCCATGTTTGCAACTTTTAATATTTGAATTTTTTATATAGTTCAGACTATATAAAAATATATTTATAACTTTGATTTTTTACTTTGCATGGGAAGGAATTTTGTATAAAATAATCATTTTTGGCCTCCTGCAATGGGACCCACCTGACACATGGCAAGCCCAGATTGGTCAGCCTACCACCTCATCACTACTCTGTGCTTCGTGCCATGTGGCATCATCCAATTTGCTAAGCTATCTTCCTGGGCACCACCTGTCACAATGCTATTGAGTCTCCAATTCACTAGATGATGAGTCTTAACCACCAACTATTCGGTGACTAGGTGACTGCATACTCTCCAATTCGCAAGATGATGAGTCTTAACCACCAACTATTCAACGACCACGCGAATGCACTATCTCCAAATTGTGGAATCCTTGGCCTTAACCGCCAGGTATCTCAGGAACTGGCGAGTGAGTTATCTCCAATTTGCGAGATGAAGAGTCTTAACCGCCAACTATTTGGCAACCATGTGAATGCACTATCTTCGAATCATAGAATCCTTGGCCTTAACCGTCAGGTATCTCATGAATTGGTGAGTGAGTTATCTCCAATTCACGAAATGGCCAGCCCCAAATAGTAGCATTTAACAACTTCGCGATTGGCGGTTAGCAAACCTCTACCTCTGAATCCCATGAAGTTTTCTTGACTGCCGGCCTCATCCCGCGAATGTGTGAGCACTTGACATGTGTCACCTCTAAAACCTTCTCTCTATCGCTCTGCAAAATTTACTCTTGTCTGGGTGCGGGCACCAAAACCAAGGTGTCTTTGGGTGGTCACGCAGACAAGTAGAGCCTCCTCTATTTCAAGTTACCTTCATTGTGAGGGCTTCTACATATAAACACCTTATGTTTTTCCCACGGCACCAATTTGGGACTAATACCTTTATAGTTTTAAAGCCTCCTGTGTACTTTTCTTCAAAATATGGGGCCCACCACTACCTAGAAGACACCAAGCCTAGAGGGCCCACCAAGAGCCCGTGGCTTCTCATTTACAATGCTTGGGAAGTACTGGAGTATAAAAATGTAATAAGAGTCACCTATCCACTGCATGTGGGATAATGACTTTTCACTTGCCAAATTGCTACACAATGGCTGGCTGTCTGTAATGTAAAGACAGGGGCTTCTTTTGTTTACACTGGCCTATTTCAAACTACTAATGCCCTCATGCAAAGTCTCCCAAATCTGCAGCCTCTTCCTTTAAATCACGCAATGTACTCTGCAACCTTTTCCGTGTGTGGCCTCTATTCACTACGCAGGCCTCTACTACTATTTTCCTTGGCTCTACACTCGGCCCTGGCATCCAATCCATTGCAAAAGCCACCAATGAAAATGCATGAGCCTCATTGCATTTGGCGCTGGCATTAGTAGAAGTTTTGGTGCTTTATCTTTGCAATAAGATGCCTCCATTTCATTGTGATGCACACCTCCTCATCAAAATGGTAGCCAACCATTTCATGAGTCCCCGCGTGAATCATCATTTGTTCTCACAAATACTAAACACTCCAGCATGCAGGTTTGTGGGATGGATGGAACAAAGCAGCACCGATGTGCTTGGAAAAAGAGTGTAGTACCTAGTGCACTATTATTACACAAACACTTCTTCTACTCACGCACTGGCTAGGCATGCACAGTCCCTCTTCATAACCTTACGCAATGGTCTCCAGGTGTTGGCAATTCCCTGGCATTTGGTTAGCTTCAATAATGTTGTGCAAGGCTCAATACATGCGCAGATGTGAAAGAACAATGTTTCTAGACTCGGTGTGAAGTCTCCAACACTCATGGCATTCAACAATAACATGCTGGTACCATGTTCAAATTTGCAGGGTCCTAAACTCTTTAGATGCTCACACGCCCAAAATGCGTAAGCCTCCCTTTGTTTAATGCAGTGGCATTCATACTGGCATATGCGTAAGTCCCTCAGTCTCTTCTCATCCCTTGTGGAACTTGTATACCAACCAATACATTTTCACTTGCTTCACCCTATGCACGGTAGTGAAATAAACTTAAGTTCCACCGAGGACTACATGCATCTAGAAACTTCATCAATGCACCTGGCTACTCAAGAAACACAAGTCTACAAAGCAGTTCATTTTTTACATTCAAATGACCACCCATAATATGTCGCAAATGATCTTTAACCAAGTCATTATCTGTTAGATCTAATGTCCTTAGCCCATATGATTCCATGCGTTTCTTGAGTTCTAGCAGGGCCTCAGTCTTGTGAATACCAACACTATACAAAACAAGTTCTTTGTCTTTCTCAGCATATCGATATTTGAATTCTATTATATTCATTGGCCCCACCAACTCACAAAATTTCTTAAAAGAACCATGCTCCTCTTTAAGAAATGTTGCAAGAATAGCCTCCCTCTTGGCACCCACATCAGCAAGTTGAGTGACAAGCCTTAGATGTTTCAAAGTTCATATTTTCTCTACTGGTTATAGCTATCATAGTCTCATCCTTTAAACCATAATATTTGCAATATGCATTTGCCCCAGCTAATGCCAGAGCCCCAACAAGTTCTAAAATGCTCCTCTTTTCCTCAAGCATATCCTTTATTGATGCACAAATAGGATCACGACTGAATAGAACTATTCCATCGAGTAGATCCCTGTATAATCGAAATGTTTCTTCCCCCTCTTGACCTTTGCTACATTTTAAAATTCATCTCCCAAGATAACTAATAACTTGCAACTGGCAACTAATGATAAGCAAGGTCAGGCCCCAGAGTGGGTCCAGCTAAATTTTTTTTTGATTTCAAACACCCAATCCCTAAAATGATCTCAAACACCTTGTATGCCCTTTGCATACTTTTGAATGCATTTTAAATCAAACCCAAATCATTGAAACATTTAAATTCACATTTTATGTGAAGTGCCAAAACTGGGTCAAAGGGCTCCAAGAGTGGCTTAAAAAACTAACGATTTCACCTGACTGGGTCACACCACTGAACAGGCATGAACATTGATCCACATTCATTCATACTGCAAAATGACATCTCTTGACTGTAACCCAGCTAAAAGATTTTAAACGGCGAACATAGCACTTTCATTCTGCCCTGCAAAAAACATGTCAGAATATGATTTTAATCATCGTGATTGATTTTAAAAGGCTCACAAATGGATTGGTAGGGGGCTCAAATTGGGACTGGGGTTA
>BSBK01002538.1:72500-247500 GCA_027943335.1 Chamaecyparis obtusa
CCTTGCATTAATGGGACTTAGGAAACCAGGTTACTCGTGTTGGGCATTATCCCTCAAATGTATGTTCATTGCCACCTTTGGCAAGGTAGTGTCACTCCTCATTTTACAACAAAGGGAAGCCATCTATGGTCCATGGTTTTAATTCTATTGACAAGTGGAGAGCTTCTCAAGGTACTGATCTCTTTCATAGAGAAGTTCTTAATTCATCTCAAGGTTCTCATTTAGGTGACCAACTCCTTGGAAGTCAACTAATAGACCCATTGATTTCCCAAATTGGTAAAAGGGTAGATGAAATTTTGGAAAGAGTATCTCAATTGAAGAGAAATGGAAATTCCAGTGAGCATAAAGTTATTGCAGATCCAATGGGTGTATCTCCTCCACTAACAAATATAACTACTTCTAGAGACTTGAGTTTAAATGGAGACTATCTATTCTGAAACATGCCCCAGTCAAGAAGATGAACTCAATGTTTCTTGAGTAAAGAAGATAGTGGTTTATTAAAGCATCTGCATTATCCCACTTGCTATCAGTTACTACTTTTTGAGAAGCTTTCCAACTACTTCTATGTTGGATTTCTGTAATATATAATGTCCTCATGCAAGTACATGCCAGTTTTTGTAAACATTTTTTGTTGTAAAGGGTTAGTGAGAAATATCAAAGAAAAGTTTCTTGCATGTATTATTTAGACACATATCAATTAGGAAACTATTTTCATCCCACTACATGGCAGCAATGCCTAGATTCACTTTGTCAGTATCAATAGGCAGCAAGATGAGGGAAGAAATATTTGTGAAGAGGAAGTACAAATGTTATTGTCTAAAACCATTTGGAGAGTAATAGTCTTCTCCTGATTGTAATAAAAAACTCAAAATGTAGAAGACAACAAATAGCTGGGGCATTTATTTCCTATGGCCTATGTCAATTTCAGTTCAATTCCTATTCATGATATTCTCAATGTGTAAAAATAAACTAATGTGTTATATTAAAATGGCGTTGACTGGAATTTATGAACATATGTCAAATATCCATTTTTTCTAGAATTTGAAATAGAACCAGTGGTAATATAATAAAATTTGTGAATTTCTCATCAAATCATTGGATGTTAATCAAAAGTACAACATAGTAATATTTTTGAACCGATAAACAATCTTAGTCTTACTTCAAACCTACTCCCATGTATGTGGGTTCTTGGAGGTCTCCACTAAACAATGTGTGGATCTGTAATGTCCCTATCCATAAGGCTTGGGAAAGCCAAGCCATAGGGCATGCACCCTATAGGGCACATGCCCTTTAGTGCATACACACGATGCCTGATGGGGGACCAAAAAGAAAAGTGACATCTTTTTGGTCCCCCATCTTTGTGCATATACTCGTAAAATTAATATTATATAATATTTAATTGATATTATATAATATTTAATATATATAATATATAATCTAATATATGAAGGTTGGAGAAATGGGAGGGAGAAAGGAGAGGGAAAATTTAAAAGTCAAAATTTTGTCAGCATTTTCGGGTACCTAATTAGGCTCGGTATTGCTTTGTGCACCAAACCTACATGGTCAACCATTGAAATGTCTCAAAAACATTTTTTTCCCCTATTTCTTTGAGTTCTAAAATTCAACCATGTAGTCGATGACTTTTTTTTCACCCAAATTTGATGAAACAAAAAGGGTATCTTAAGGAGATTATCAACTTTCTATTGATATAATTGTTGTCAAATTTTGAATTCGGTAAGTAATTATTAGTTATGTTCTAATTGAGTTACCTCTAAAGTGCTTATTTATATACTAATTGAAAAATGACTATAGCTTTCTAATGCAAGGAAGAGGTCAAGAGGGGCCAAAGGATGGCACGCCCTAATGATTGAAGCCTGTTGAGAACATACGGAAGAAAATAAACACAATAGTGAGAGAGAGAATGCCAGATCTTTCATATATTTCATTAAATAGAATGATACATGATAGGTTGTAAGGCCTTCCCAGTTAGGGCCAGATATTACAATGAAATATAGAAGTCCTCAAACATGTGAGGATCGATCAAAATCTCTACTTCTATCTTCTACCCAACTCCTATCCACTGCCTCCTAAACTACAACCAAACAACTACATTTATACAAGAGTCTACCAAACTGAGTCAGCCTTTAGATCCATAATCAATAGAAGAAATGGTTAGATCTAGGACCATATGCTTCCTAATGATGGATTCCAACATTAAATCTATGATCCAAAATAAATGTACAAGTCATCCTCAACAGAAACTAAAACTAAACCTGTCAGTGAGTAAAGATAACCGAGCAGCAGACAAGCAATGCCAAGCGCTAGTGAAACAATCGACCACCTAGGAGATGACCAACCACACTCGGTAACCAAAGGAAACCAACCAACTACCGACCAACTTGATCAAAGAAGGATCTGAACAACACAGACAAACTCCAAAATATTTTTGGTGACATAGGATTGCCAAGGTCCTGAGATGCTCCTGCATCAGACACCTAGGGTTATTTAGAAATGATTCTTAGGATCATTTGAAAGGTCTGGTTTGAGCTACATCCAACTCAGACTGTGGAATCCATGAACTATCTTCCATCAGTCTATTCTTCCACTTTACCAGATATTCCATATATTGTTTTCCTCTTGTCCTCTTGCCAACTCTTTCCTTCAAAATTTGTTCAATTTCTTCGTTTTGCTTCTTAGGATATTTTTTCAGTACTGTCATTTCTTCATCAGGTTCATGATACTCATACAAATCAACAATGTTGAAAATTGGTGATATATCCATGTCATTAGGTAACTCAATCTCATATGCATTTCCACTATTAAATTTCCTCAATATCTTGCAAGTTCCAAACTTCTTCATCATTAGCTTTCCATATGTTCCAACAGGAAATTGACCTTTCTTCAAAAAAATCATCACTTCCTCACCAACATCAAAATTTTTATGTCTTCTTGATGTATCAACTCTGTCTTTGTATTTCTGATTATTGTCTTCCAGCTTCATCTTCACATCTTCATGCAATGTCTTCATGAACTCAGCAAATTTTACTCCTTAAGCACTTCTCTTATTTTCATCATCAATGTCTCTCAAATCAGATATACCTCTTGGTTGTATTCCATTCACAATCTCAAATGGTTTTTTTCCAATACTCATATTCACTAAATTATTAAATGCAAACTCTGCTTGTGCCAACACAGAATCCCAATTACTCAATGTGTCTCCAACTAAGCATCTCAAAAGATTTCCCAAGCTTTTGTTCATAACTTTAGTCTATCCATCGGTTTGTGGGTGAAATGTAGAACTATATTTCAACTTAGTGCCAATTTTTTTCCAAAGGGTTTTCCAAAAGTATCCAAAAAATTTACTATCTCAGTTAGAGATAATACTCCTCAGTAATCCATGCAATCTGAAAATTTCCTTAAAGAAAACATCTACTACATGTACTACATTTGATGTCTTTCTACAAGGTATAAAATGTGGCATCTTATAAAACCTATCGACAAAAACAAATATATAATCATTACCTCTTACTGTCTTCAGTAAGCCAAGAACAAAATCCATACTGATGTCAATCCAAGGTTTCTTAGGAACAATAATTAGTACATACAATCCAGTATTCTGACTTACTCCTTTTGCAACTTGACAAATCCCACAACTTTTCACAAATTTCTGAACATCTTTATACAAATGCAGCCAAAAGTACTTCTCCTTAAGAAAATTCCATGGTTTGTCAATACCAAAATGTTCAACCAAACCACTACTATGTTTCTCTTTTATCACGTTAGTTCTTATTATGTTATCTCTATAGAGCACTTATTGTCACTTAGTATCAAAATCATACATATACATCAGTAGGTTATCTATACTGCACTTGTCGGTAAAGCCTCATAGAATAGTTAGTAAACACTGAAGCATCAATAGTCTACTAAGCACAATGTACACCGACACCGATGGGCTAGTATACACCAAGCAATCTAGACAAGAGTTTACTGAGGGAAATAGAAATGGTCTAGGAATCAGAGAAGGCACAATTTTCAAGGTAGATGATTACAAAAGATTGAAACACATGTAAGCAAGATCAAGGAAGCATATATTGTATAGATATTCGTTAAATGTGGTGTGTATCTAAATGTAAAGATTCAATCTGAACTATTTTTGTACACCATAGATGTTAGGGTTATCAATTTTGTTAAACCTATTTTTTGTCACTTAAGCAAAACCTAAACACTATAAATTATATGTGTTCATATCATTTTGTATGGTTGAATATAAAAAAAAGGCACTTGAAGCTTTTTCTTACTACAAGTAAAAAGGTTATCAGACAGAACCGAGAAGAATAGACAAAATCGAGCAGAATTGTATTCAGAGAAAGTATTCAGAATTGACAAGGCAACCGAACATCACAGAGAAAAAAATATACACATGCAAAGTGATATCCTAAAAGTATTTTATTGATCTGTATCAGACAAATTTAGTTGTCAATCAGAACAGATACATTTTTCTATTGCTTTCTAACAACTGTAATAGAGCTATCAAAATCTCTTAATCAAGTGGATTTAACAGTCTTATTGTAAAATCTCTTAACCGAGTGCACACTTAACTATGTTGCTAAATCCTATAAATAGGTAGATCTAGCTGATCTAATATGTTACTCCTAACAGGGTAAGATCACTAGAAGTGATCACAATTGTAGCCTTAACAAGAAAACACTTTTCTATCTGCAATAGTGAAGAATTTGTGGGTGTCATCCCCGCCGTAGTTTTTACCTTCTAACAAGGGTTTCTGAGTTACCAAAATACTTGTGTCATGTGATTACATTAATGATTTTATGGTTATTTACTTTCATAAGTTGTTTATGTAATTATTTCATGCAAGTTATTTTGATCGATAATACAGTATATATATTCAACATTGAAGGGATCTAAGTAAAAGTTTTTTTTGAAGATACTAATTCATCCCTCCCCTCTTAGTATTTATCTCTCCTATTTCCAACAATTGGTATCAGAGCTCAGTTCTCTTGTTGAACAATTTAACCACTAAAGGGTAAAGATCTAAATCATGGAGAGGTACAAACTTGACAAGTGTATTGAGAATCAGAAACTATAACTACAGATGTTTGTTGAATAGTACAAGCAAGCGAAGGCTAAATTGAAGAAATTGCTGATAGAAAGAAAGAACATTGCAATTGCCCAGAGTGAAATCAGTTATCATGAAGAACCTTTTGAAGATGCATTTGATCTTATTGGATCTAGTTCAGGAAGCATCTCTGATGGATCTAAAAGTACAATCAATGATTTATCTAAAAGGAACCAACATCTATCTGATCAGGTGAAAACTCTACAGATTAGACAAGAATCACAAATGGTAAGAATGGTGGAAATAATGAACAATGCATGACAAGCTAAACAAGACCGAAACCTAGCTATTGAAGATAGAAGACTAATGACTGAACAACTACAAGCTAAAGAAATTGAAATCCAAAGGCTTATCGATCATCACTTTCAAGTGTCAAATCAGGTACTGATTGCAAATCAAGAAGTAAATCGAATCAATGGTGAATTATCAAGGAATCTAGAAGATGTTGCAAGATTGAGAGAGGAAAATGAAAAACTGAGAAATGACCTAAAAAATCAACAACACAATGAGATAAAAAGATTGGCTAAAGAAAGTTCCAAGAAGATTGATGATTTCCTAGATAATCAAAGAAGATTTGGAAGCAGAGCCAGTATAGGTTATACTGGTGAAGGGGAATCATCACAACAAGTTGAGAAGGCCAACACTAATCAAGGTTAGAAATCCAAAATACTTACTTGTTACCACTGTGGAAAACCTGGACACACTTCAAATGTATGTAGAAGCAAAGCTAAAGGTAATCCTCCTACTGTTGCTACAAGATTTGATGGTTACTATTTTTATTATGGGAAGTATGGACATCAGGCACATGAATGCAGATCTAGACAAAAGGACAACACTGAAAATACTACTGCTAGCAAGATATGTTACACATGTAACAAACTTGGACACACTGCACATGAATGCAAAGCAAAGATGAAACAAGTTTGGACTCCCAAGCAGCAAACTCAAAAGAAGCCATATCAACCAAAAAGGCAAGGTAATGCATATGTATGGGATTATAATACATGGGCTAGTTGTATTGCATGTGGTCGGTATGGACATATAGCTACTAATTGTTACAGGGCACACCAGATCTGACATTCTAAATATTGGGTGAGTACCCCAATGGCCTATATGGATTGTCACCAGGTTGGTCATTTAAGAAAAGACTGCAAAGATCGAGCACCAGATGAAGATCATGTATTTGAGAGTGGATACACCATTGTAGATATCATTAAGATGAGAAATACTCTATGGAAGAAGTCAAAAAAGGAGACTGCCAAATCAAGTAACACTGTCGGTGAAACCTCGTCCACTGGATTGGGTGACATCAGTAACTCCACTTAAGGTGAAAAAGGTATGTATGGGACTGATATTTTAAAAGATCATATTTTTCATATAGTTCCTCATATATGATGTATTAATACCAAATCAGCATGAATAAAGATGCATTATGGTTTTTATTTAGTGAGCTAACAATGTTATAAAGGTGGTAAAAGCAAGACCAAGAATGGATTACTAGTTGGTAATCACTATGCAAGGTTAAACGAGGAAATAATGCAAACCGATGATATTGTATGTTAACCGAGTTGATAGTTGTGTTGCACTCTAAAGAGAGGATGAGCATTTATTACAAATGTTTGAGCAGGAATTTGTAAGGGTCTATAAATAATCAAGAAATCAAGTTCATTTCTACATTGCGAGCATCAGAGAATGGATTTTTAGAGCGACCAGAGTTTGAGCCAAAGATTTTTAGAGAGATTCAAAACAATTTCACATCGAACCAATGACATTCTTCAATGACTCAAGTGGGTTTTTATATATCTAAACACCTATGCACTTATTGTTAACCTCTAAAACCCTATTCTATTTTGATGGCATCTACATCTACTGCAAATGAATCTCAACAAGTTGAAGAGGAAGTTGAATTGATAGTTAGGGCACACTTTCCCGAGGGAAAATTCAAGCTGCATCCTAGAGTTGCATTGCAAATGGATTCAATTGGCACATTTTCAAGCATACCAGATAGGGTTTTATTGACTAAGGATTTTAGGGCTTAGATTCATTGTAAAATTGGTGAAGTTGGAAACTTTGAGACAGTTGCCGCATTTCAGGGTGTTTGTGATCTTGAAGGAAAAGTGAAACCAAAATTTAAGAAACTTGAAGATGTTGGACTAATGGGCATTCGACATTTTCCGCATTCATTGGAGACTAAATGGGTACGGATAGTATTGAGCCGATTCCACAATGGGAAATTTTGGCTAGAAAAACCGATTGAGGTCACAAAGAAAATGATAAGTAGGGTTACTGGTTATCCTACTTTAGACAAGGCAAAATCATTTCGCAGCTCATCGAGAGTAGATGTCGAAAAGAACATCGGAGCTAAATGGGATGGTAGAGCACTGAAGATTGGAAACATTAGGGATCCTATGGTCAAGTTGGCCGCACATGTGATAGGTTATAAAATATTTCAATCTAGTCGGTTGAACAGTGTACCGATGAATACTGTGGACATGGCGTACAAAATTGTGAAGAAAGATCAACAAGTCGATCTAGCTGATATCCTACTGCATCAACTTACAGATAACATGAAGATAATAAGGTCCAAGAAATCAAACACCTGTAAGTTTGGAACACTACTTGTTTTCTTCCTTTACATACAAAAATTTGTCCTTGGTATCGGTAAAGTAGTATGGGAACAAGACAAACCGATCACTAAGCAAATAAGTGAGTATATATAGAATCTTAGAGATAATATGAAATCAGAATTTGTATTCTACTTCAAAGATTTTCAGGAGAGAATGCATAAATAGAGTAGAATACCGAGAGAATTGGTAAAGAAATTTGAAAATGACATTTTTTTTGTTGTAAGCACAGACCATTGCATGATAAAGGCTATTGAGCCCAAAAAAAAGTGGCTAGCACCAATGGGATATGAAATAAGTCATGATTTCACTTTGAAATCTATAAATGCAATGCTAGCACTCCTGATTGACATCACTGCCAGTAGGTTCGGCACCTATGAAGAGGCTAAATCAAGAATAGAGACTGACATTGAAATTGGTAAGATGTCAAAGAGAGGAAAGAAAATGGTGAAAGACTTAGAAGCCACATTTGGTAAGGCCCCTGAACCATATGATAAATCATATGATGAATCATCGGTTGTTGCCGCAACCGAAGGTTTGCAAGAATTAGCAAATAAACCATATGATAGTGAAGAAACTGAACCTGATGGCTCATCGGTTCCTTCTACCGATGAAAAAAAAACATAAGAGGTAACTATGAGAAAGGGAATGAAGACAAGGTCTTCTGCTACTACTGAGTCACAACCAGAGAAAATAGAAGAAAAATAAAGGGCAACTACACCTACAAGGAAATATCAAAAAACAAAGGCAAGGGTAGCAGCTGATGCACCAAAAAAGAAGATAAAATGAACCCCTGCTACTGACGACACTGAAGAGACCGAAGATGATCAAAATCAATTCAAGATAGTAAAGCATAAGAAAAGTACTCTTGATGAATTGATAGAAGAAATAATAGAAAATGGGAATCTCAATGATCCAGCATTAAGTAAGTTTGACACAATGCCAATAGAAGGTAAAATAAAGATAGAATGTGCTATCATTCAAATGATGATCAAATTCAAACTGGTACCATTGGAATTCACCTATTAATTACCAAAAGAAAGATAATAGAATCAATGTGCAATGGGCTACTACACTAGAAATAGAGAGGAGAAAATGTGAAAGATCACTAGTTCGCATTGCTACAACTATGAGCTTTGGTGAAGCACATGAATATTTGAAAAAGTACCAACAAAGATTTTTAGTCAAGAATCATGCACTACAAATATTAGATGAAAATGTAGGTGACATGGATACCAATTGTGATTCATTATGGGCATCTATTCTAAAAGCAGAAGAAAGAGCTGAACAGGAAGCCTTCCTGCAAATGTCTAAAAAGAGATGAAATTCAAAAGATAAAGGGATTTTCATTGATACTGATACTGGAAAGCAGGTACTAGACTCTGGTATATCAATTGCCAAGGTAATCGATATTACCGATGAGAAGGAAGAAGTTCAAGTGTCATAGGATGCATCGAATCTAGTAGAGAGCCACTTGAAGAAGAAAACCAATGATGATGTTCTTATTCAAGACATTATAGATGGTGATCCTGATGATCAAGATGACACAAATGTAAAAATTGTACCATTGAAGGATAATGCAACAGCATCACTACCAGGCAATCTACCAACTCTAGCTGAGGCCATAGAACTCATTTCCAAGATTGCATTCGAGGAGAAGAAACAAGAAGAAAATAAGGATGCCAAAGGTACACAAGACACTCAGCAAACTACAGATACAAATCAGCCTACTACAGAGGCATAGTTCATAGAAATCAAGGACACTAATGATAACATAGAGGTGAACCCTCCAGACACTAGTACTGAGGCTCAACCACAGAGCATTGACGAGTAGATGAAAGATGAGAATGTGTTTATAGGGAAGGATACTCTGAAGGATGAAGATACTGCAATATTAAGGAGCTCACCTCTCAGAGGCAAGAAGAAGAAGAAAGGAAAAGGGATAGTTACTATTGATGAGATCATAAAAATCCCTATTATTGATCCAAGAACCCTTAGCCCTAAAGAACTGAGAAAATATGGGGAATTATGTCAGAGGAAGGTAGCTCAGGAGAAGCTGAAACAAACCAAAAGGAATGATGAAATACTCACTAATGTTTGAGACATTCTACAACAGGTCATTCCTAATGTAGATGTTGATGAGAACAAACCAATTATGGACCAATTGGCTACACTTACAAAACAAATCCAAAAGCCAGATATTGATTTGGAGAAAAGGATGAAAGAAAGAGCTGAGAGAAAAATACATGACAAACTTTCTAAGAAGCTATGCCAGGAGGTGGCAATAAACAAGGTACAATTATCATAGGTAATATCTGACTCTCAGATAATTACAAGTTACATTTATCAGACCTTGTTGAAATTGTGTAATGCTGAATCATTCACTTCTGAGATTAGTGAATTGATTGAAAACTTAGAGAAAAAAATTTTAGCATGCACATAGGCAACATCAACCAAGCCACAAGCTTTATCAAAGTATATCTCAAGGATACATGAAATCAGGCAGTTGATTACCGATCTCAGACACCAAGGAGAGAAAATAATAGACCAGGTTACAGAGTTGCAGAAAGAACTCATTTTACACCTGAAGATTTTTTATCAGCATATCACTAGGGCACAAACACTTGTATCCACACTAGAACTCTCTATGTTGGATAATGTTATGGATATGCATGCACAAGTTAGTTATGAGAAACTTGCTCTTGCTAACTTGAAAGAGGAGTGGGACAACCTCTTAGAATCCCTGAAGAAAACCCATCAGAACATTTTTGATAAGCTGTAAGTATACACTATTTTTGGCATTAATCTCAAAAAGGGGGGAATCAAATGTATATAGGCTATAGATGTTTTTCTATGTATACTTCACACTACCAAAGTTATATTGTTAGGGGGAGTACTTGTTGTACTTAGAAAATTTTGTATATGTATATAATGGGAGATATAAGGATTTTTTTATATATACATTTTTGTTTTGATACTAATGCCAAAGGGGGAGATTGTTATCTCTATAGAGCACTTATTGTGACTTAGTATCAAAATCATACATATACATCAATAGGTTATCTATACTGCACTTGTCAGTAAAGCCTCACAAAATAGTCGGTAAACACTGAAGCATCAATAGTCTACCGAGCACAATGTACACCGACACTGACGGGCTAGTATACACCGAGCAATCTAGACAAGAGTTTACCAAGGGAAATAGAAATGGTCTAGGAATCAGAGAAGGCACAATTTTCAAGGCAAATGGTTACAAAAGATTGACACATGTGTAAGAAAGATCAAGGAAGCATATATTGTATAGATATTCATTAAATGTGGTGTGTATCTAAATGTAAAGATTTGATCTGAACTATTTTTGTACACCGTAGATGTTAGGGTTATCAATTTTGCTTAACCTATCTTTTGCTGCTTAAAAAAAACCTGAACATTATAAATTGTATGTGTTCATATCATTTTGTATGGTTGAATATAAAAAAAAGGCACTTGAAGCTTTTTCTTAAAACAAGTAAAAAGGTTATCAGACAGAACCGAGAAGAATAGACAGAACCGAGCAAAATTGTATTCAAAGAAAGTATTTAGAATTGACAAGGCAACTAAGCATCATAGAGAAAAAAATCTAAACATGCAAGGTGATATCCTAAAAGTATTTTATTGATCTCTATCAGACAAATTTAGTTGTCAATCAGACCAAATACATTTTTCTATTTCTTTCTAACAATTGTAATAGAGCTATCAAAATCTCTTAATCGAGTGGATTTAACAGTCCTATTGTAAAATCTCTTAACCGAGTGCACACTTAACTGTGTTGCTAAATCCTATAACTAGGTAGATCTAGCTGATCTGATATGTTACTCCTAATAGGGTAAGATCACCAGTAGTGATCACAATTGTAGCCTTACCAGGCAAACACTTTTCTATCTGCAGTAGTGAAGAATTTGTGGGTGTCATCCCCACCATAGTTTTTACCTTCTAACAAGGGTTTCTACATTACCAAAATACTTGTGTCATGTGATTACATTGATGATTTTATGGTTATTTACTTTCATAAGTGATTTATATAATTGTTTCATGCAAGTTATTTTGATCGGTAATACAGTATATATATTCAGCATTGAAGGGATCTAAGTAAAAGTTTTTTTTAAAGATACTGATTCACCCCTCCCCTCTCAGTATTTATCTCTCCTATTTCCAACATATTACTCCTCTCGATATACACAACTAAATACCTTTGAACAACATACCTTCCTGAATAAAATATTCATCCCATTTAGTGTCTTGTTGATCTTGAATAGGTGCTCTACACTTTCTCCATGACTTAGAAAAATCAGGGTCATTTTCATACAAACCTTTCATATCATCAAAACCAAGCACTTTAATTTTCATCTTGATAATCAAAGATCTCCTTCTACTAAATGCATCAACAACTCAATTAGTGACTCCACTCTTATGCTTTATCACAAATGTATAACTCTGCAAATGCTCAACCCATTTCATATGTCTCTAATTCAACTTATTCTGAATACCCAAATATTGTAAAGCCTTATGATCATTATACAACACAAATTCACTTGGTATCAAATAATGTCTCCATTTCTTAAGTTCTTGAACAATAGCATAGAATTCTTGATCATACACAAAATATTTTCTTCTAGCATCATTCAAATTTTCACTAAAGAAAGCAATAGGTTTACCTTCTTGATTTAACACATCTCCAATTGCACTTCCACTTGCATCACATTCCACTTGAAATACTTTACTAAAATCAGGTAATGCCAAAATAGGTAATTCAACAAACTTCTACTTCAAATTCTTAAAACTTCTACTAGCTCCATGTGTCCACTTGAATTCCCTTTTGTCTCCTCTCATATTCTCAGTCATAGCATTACAAATTGAACTGAAATTCCTTATGAACTTTCAATAAAAAATTGCCAAACCATGAAATGATCTTACCTCACTAGCATTCACAAGTGTAGGCCAATTCAAAAGAGCTTCAACCTTTTCAAGATCCATCTTCAAACCATTAGCTGAAATCACAAATCCCAAATACACAATCTCCTCTTTCATGAATGAACATTTTTTCAGATTTATCAGCAGCTTTTCCTCTTTGAATCTCTAAAAAACTTGTCTAACATGAAACAAATGTTCTTCTTTGGTCTTACTAAATATCAGAATATTAGATCAAGATATACAATCAAAAACTTACCCAATAATTTCTTCAAAACTTCATTCATCAACCTCATAAAATTACTCGGTGCATTAGTTAAACCAAAAGGCATAACCAACCACTCATAAAAACCTTCTTTTGTCTTGAAAGCAGTCTTCCATTCATCACCTTCTTTGATTCTGATCTAATGATACCCACTTTTCAAATCAATTTTGGTGAAATACTTTGCTCCAATCAAACTATCTTTGATGTCATCCATTCTCGGTATATGAAACCTATACTTCACTATTATCTTATTGATTGCTCTAGAATCAGTACACATTCTCAATTCACCATTCTTCTTAGGTGCCAATACAATAGGTACTACATGAGGACTCAAACTTTCTCTGATCAAACCTTTCTCCAACAATTCTTGAATCTGTCAGTTCAATTCTTGATTCTCGGTGGGTGTTAACCAATGAGATGCATTATTCGGTAAACTAGCTCCAAGGATTAGTTCCATACAATGATCAATGCTTCTTTTTGGTGGAAAACCATCAGGTACATTATCATAAATGATTTCACTATACTCGGTGAGTAACTGATCAATCTCTTCAGGAACATTGTCTTCTATCTTCTTACTCGGTTGGTTAGGAATCACAACAAAACATACATCATTCTTTTTCAAGTCTTTAAAAAACTTCCTTCCCTCCATCAAGAAAACTTTCACAGATGTGCAAACATTAATAACAAGTTCTTCCATCAATGGAAACAAGATATGTTTCCTTCCATTAGCCATGATAGTATACTTATGCAATCTCCCATCATATATAGCATATCTGTTATATTGCCAAGGTCTACCCAACAAAATATGACAACAATCCATAGGCATGATATCACACAACACCTTATCATAGTATTTTCCAATCTTCAAATTCACATAACATTGTTCACTTACCAGGAGTGTATGCTCATCTTTGATCCATGAAATCTAATAGGGCTTTAGATCCATAATCAATGGAAGAAATAGTCAGATCTAGGACCACACGCTTCCCAATGATGGAATCCAACATTAAATATGCAACCCAAAATAAATGTACAAGTTGGCCTCAACATAAACTAAAACTAAACCCATCGGTGAGCAAGGATAACCAAGTAGCAAACAAGCAATGCCGAGTGCCAGTGAAATAACCGACTGCCCAAGAGATGACCGACCACACTCGGTAGCCAAAGGAAACTGACCAACTCGGTCAAAGAAGGAACTGAGAAACATAGACAAACTCCAAAATGTTTTTGGTGACACAGCCCACAGGACTACCATGGACCTGAGATGCTCCTGCATCACTTTCAGATGGTATAAAATTTTTGAAATCTAAAAAATGCGTCACATTCTATGCTTCGCCTACTATAAGGAAATTTTTTTTTTTGAATTTTGTAAAGTTTTGAATGAGTTAAGGTGGTCAGACATGAGATTTTTTTTATTCTAAAAATGTTGTAGCAGAAAATTCATAATTAATTACTTTTTCAGAATAAAATTACAAAAAGTTATGTTTCACATCTGAGAATGAGTTTACTACTTATATATATAATCTTATAATAAAATATTATCATTTGATTATGATTAAGGTGGTCAGACATACACCTACTTCTTATTTTTTTCAAAAAAAATTTGTATTACTACATTGAAATCTTTACTTTTCACCAATCATACTAACTTTTTTCCAAAAAAGGCCTAGGAGTTTAGAAACTACATTAAATTTTCTATAGATTCTATTCTTACAACTTTTTGATATTAGATTGATAGCTAGTTGAAATTTTCATGTCAAGTTGACTAACCCTAATTTACTGATTTTTCATTGCCACTTAAGGGCATAGTTTGGCCCCTCATGATCTTGCACATACCCACTTGTCTCTTTCTAAAAATTTTCCAAATACCACTTAAACAACTGAAAGGCATCATTTTTTTTTTAAGAAACATCATAGTCATCATTTTAGAATATTCATTAACAAACAAAATGAAATATTTATCATTGTAGTAACTTTGCACACTAATAGGTCCACACACATGAGCATGAACCAATTCCAAAATATCATAAGAAGTATATGTTTTTCTCTTGAAACTAGACTTTGTTATTTTTCCCAATTGACATTGTTTACACATTACATTATCAGGTTTCTTCAATCTTAGTAAACCTCTAACTCTTTTCATCTTACTAATGCTTACCAAATTTTCAAAGTTGACTTGATGCAACCTTTTATGCTATAACCATACATCATCAAATTGTGCAAACAAACATGTTTCTTCTGATAGGTCTAGATAGAACAAATTACCTCTTGTTTATTCTCCACTTCCAGTTAGCTCACTAGTGGCATCAAATATCTTAGCCTTCTTGTGATGAAATTCAACTCGGTAACCTGTACTATTCAGTTGTGCAAAACTCAATAAATTATAGTCAAGACCTTCATCCCAATAAGCAGTGTCACATATGATCTTATCAGTCAATCTTATTGATCATTTACTCTTCACAAGATAGGGTGCATCACTACCAAACTTAACATTCCTACCTTTGTAATAATTTAGGGTTTTAAACTTACTTTTATCACTAGTCATTTGATGTGTGCAACCACTATCAATTATATATCTATCACCTTTAAGAGCACATATGAAATAAGTACAGTTTTCTCATCTTCATCAGAATCATCTTTCATAGAAACATAAACAACTTCTACATCAAAATCATCAGATTCACCAAATTCACTATCAATTTCTAGTTCAACAATATAAGAAGACTTCTTACATTTATCCTTGTAGTCCTTAAATATTTTGTGATCTCTGTCATTTCTTTTGTCTTTATACTTTTTTTCCCTTCTTTCATCCTTGTCATTCCTGTCAGGGCATCTTAATGAAATATGGCTAACTTTCTTACATGAAAAGAAGATTATAGGAAGTTTACCTTTGAATTTTCATTTTCCTCTATGTAGCCTTCTAGCCATAAGTGCCTCAAGATCATCTAGATCATCATCAAAGGTGTCATTCTCTATCAGTATAACTATTCACACATCTTTATTTTCCTTTCTTAGACCTATGAAGAACCATTTGAGACTTGAATGGAGATTCAATATTATGAGTAGTAAAATTATCAAAATTTCACAACTCAAAAGCAGTAAGCCTATCGACAAAACCTTCCAAGGTTAGGTTGTTACTAGAAGCACATCTCAGTTCTTGTATTGTAGAAACTCTAATAGCATAAATAGGACGTAGGGTTCTCAAAAATTTTCTAATAATAGTTTTATCATCAATATTTCCATTAGCTCCTCTAATAGAATTCACCACCTCTTTAACTGTGGTACCATATTGAACAATAGTTTCACCTTCTAAAATTCTCATTTCATCAAACTTACCTCTAAAGATTTTAGATTTGGCCATCAGTAAATTTTTGTCCCCACCATAGATAGAAGCTAGTGTGTCCCACATTTTCTTTTCATTAGTAAACTCGTTGATGTTTTCAAATTCAAGATAACTTTTGGCTGATTCAATCTCCAACATTGTCTGATTGTGTTCTCACTTTTTCTTTATCTCCTTGGTTTTCATAGGTGTTAAAAATGGTACATAAGCATTATCCATATAGTATTTTTTGAATCACCAATACCATCTAGGTGTAATTGTTAGAAAGAAGTCCACCAAGATAACTGAGAGAGGGGGTGGGGTGAATCAGTTATCAGATAAATACAACTTTTATCAACTTCAATAGATTGTAACCATGTAATAAATGTAATCAACAACCATAGTAAGATATACATGCACAATAACACAATGATACAAGATATGTTGACTAGGGAACATCTTGATCAAAGAGAACCCCGATGGGAATGATGCCCACAAAAGATGCACTAATATGAAAGTTCCTTTTGAGAGGATGGATTCTATGAGGATTCTTATGAAATACATTCAATACATATGAGTCCCTATTAGGAGACTTTCAATCCTTGTTAAAAGATTCTAACTCTGTTAGGAGTTATGGAAGACAAAAGGACCCACAACCCAAATAGGTTCAGGTGTAAGATCAATCAACACACTATCCAACTTATCTTTGTATTAATCTACAGAATAATACCAAAAGATAATTTATCTCAACAATTCAATACTCCTCTGACTATGCTAAACCACACCAACTGCTTCTTCAGATCTCAATACCAGATCTCTATACTTCACATATCCTCTTCCAATAAGTATTGCACAATTCTACAATTCATTTTCAAATAAAATTCACAATGACTACATTACAACAAGAAAAAAATTGCTTCCTTTATACCACACTCAAGTAATTACAAATGAGTCGGCATACAAATTACAAAATAAAAGTTTCCACATGTTACATAAAAATTACAAAAAACTATCAACTTCCAATTAAGATAATTCTTCACTCATGCAACCTCAAATCTTATGCTCATGTCCACATGACTAACATCATGTCTTCAACCACCTCATAACTATGCATGATTAGATTCAATCCTATTTAGGAGATATCATCTGATTTCTATAAACCGCTACTTAGGAACACTACCTGAATACTGCTTCCACTAATTTCCTCATAACTATCATGAAGAAATGAATTTCCATATGTGCTCTTAACCATAATATTATATAACATCATAGAGTAATTCCTAAACTTCACATAGCTTCATCTTCAATATCCCAAGTGCGTTAACTCAAACACTCTCTACTTCTCTACAAGTCTTCAGTAGATCACTATGTTGACATCAATGACAATCACAATCATGAATGCAACAACAACTGCTACAGAATGGCTTTGAATACTCCCCCATAGGATATATTCATCACTCATTCCTAACAATCTCCCCCATTTGCAATGATGGAAACATAGATGAAAAAAACATCGAAGTTCCATGAATACCAACACTACAACACTACTTGTCTGAAAATGCTTTCAATTCCTCTTTATCAATCAAATCTTGCTTAGTTTTCCTATTCAATTCTCTCCAATAGATAATTTTTCATGTAAACTTCTCCCCCATTGACATCAATGGCAAATGTTTCATCATTATGTTAACAACAAATTCAATGTCAAAAGAAACTGTTCAGAAAATACATTCACTAGAGTCCTCATGACTCAGCTCAGATAGACATACTCCCCTATAGAGGAAGTACCACCATCCAATATAGAAGAAAGATAAGGCTCATATACCACTGGACAGATGCAACAATCTTCAACACTTCTCAAAAGTCACTAGGGCATAACCCCAAGCATACCTCTCAGATAGTCAAATGTATCCTTAGGAAAAGGTTTTGTAAATATATTTGCAATTTTCTCCTTTGAGCTTATATACTCAAGTCTAACTTCTTTCCTTGCCACTTTCTCTCTCCCTACATGATATTTTATCTCTATATGCTTTGTCTTAGAATGTAACACAGGGTTCATAGACATACTAACTGTCCTAGTGTTATCACAATGTATAACAATAGGCTCAACTAATTTTATTCCAATATCTTTCAACATTTTCTTTATCCAAATTATCTATTTACAATTGTTTTCTACTTCCACATACTCTTCTTTTGTTATGCTCTTTGAAATACCATTTTCCTTCTCACTTAGCCAAGAAACTAATCTTCCTCCAAGGAAAAATACTCTGCCACCGGTTCTCTTTTTGTCATCAACACTATCTCCCCAATCAGCATCTGTATATGCACTTAGGGTAAAATCAGCATATTTTTCATGCCAAAATCCATACTCAATTGTGCCTCTTAAGTATCTCAGTATCCTCTTTATTGCTACATAATGTGATTCTCTGGGTTGAGCTTGAAATCTTGCTACAATTCTAACTTCATGTGATATATCAGGTCTTGTATGAGTCAAATATTGCAATCGTCCAATTATAGATCTATAATTTTTCTATTCCACTGCAGGAGTCTCATCTGTGCTAGATAACTTGTGTCTAGTTACCATAGGTGTTCACACTAGTTTATAGTTCTCCATTCCAAATCTCTTCAATAAATCATTCAAGTACTTTTTCTAACTTACAAAGATACCATCATTATCCTATGTTATTTGCAATCCTAAAAATAATTGCATTTCACCACTCATACTCATTTCAAATTCAGTCTTTATTTCATCTACAAATTTATCACTAGCTTCATCTTCTCCTCTAAAGATAATATCATCAACAAAAATAAAAAGAACCAACAAACCATTTTCAATTTCCTTTGTGTATGGTTTTCTATCAGTTGTGCCTTTTGTAAATCCTAACTTTATCAAATACTTATCCAATCTTGCATACCAAGTTCTAGGTGCTTGCTTCAGTCCATATAAAGCTTTCTTTAGTTTACATATCATATCTATTGGAATAATTGAGAGGGGGTGAATCAATTAAACTTTGTCCAAATACAAAATGTATAATCCAAAACAAATACTTCAATGTATGCTACTCAGTAAACATAAAATACTTTCACTATCTGTGCTTTTATTGATTATCAGTCTAAAACTTGTAGTAGTTACCGATCAACTCTAACACGTAATATGCAAAGAATGATAACAAAAAAATATCACAATCAACACATGACACAAGAGATTTAACGTGGAAACCCTATGAAGAGAAAAACCACCTGGGACCAACAACCCAACATATTCACTCTTTTGAAGTAAGGTCGGTGAAGACCCAACACTGTTAAAGGTTTACAAAACACACTGTTAGGTGTGACCTTGTTAGAGGATTTTAGACTAGAAGTTATCGTCCAACCAACAGTCACTCTAGGGTTGACAGGATAACAATGTTCATTCTATGAATGAGACATCATAAGACTTTCTTAGTCCACTCGGTTAAGAGATTTGACTATGTACAATGGTTAAATAAGTAATAGTAGATGATCCACCTTAATACAACTTCAATTGTCGATTATAGATCAATATTTTTCTTATACAAATCCTTCTGATAAATATAACACTTCAGATTCAACAATGTATTAACTTACTATCCATCGGTAATTACTCTCTATAGCTCGGTAACTATTTTGTAGCTCACTTCTCACTAACTAGTTTGATCAGAAATGCATGAAGCTTGTTCACATGATAATTCTATAGTATATTCTTCTTTCAGCACTTTCATTATGAAATCTCCAGTCTCTTATATAGACATGTAAAACATTTTCTTCTCCACCATCAGATTTTACCACTTGATCATGTTCATTGATTTTTCCTCTTTAAGTTTCCTTGGCTGATGTTTCAATAACACGTTTCAATCTTCTCCATTAGATCCTTTTGATTTATGTTAGCTGTTGATTTTCATAACAAACCTTATATGTTACCTCAATTTCATACACTTTATAGCTCATCACTTTATCGGCTAAACTGATCATTTAATTCCTTTCTATTTTGTTCGATTAACAAAGAAATGCATCGGTGAACACAAGCTCGGTATACACTACACTTCATCGATGTATACTGAAATGCTTTCATTTACCGACAACACTGCTTTGTGTCTTCAGCTCTATTCTTCATTATAGATGAATGCAACATAATGAAGTCAATTCCATCAAGTCATAGACTCATCAACAAGTTACTCAATGTATTCCTTATCCTCATCTGACATATACATCTTCCTCATGTAAATATTTATGTTCTTCATCTCTTTCACCTTCCTTCAGATGTGTCAGTATAGTAACTTACAAGATAAGTACTGTCAAACTAGTTGACATCAATGACAACATAATACTAATTTAATCATCTTGCATTATCTAATCACCAACTCCTTAGTAATCTTGAATTACAGATTCTTCATTCTAGTTCCAAATCAGTTGTAGTTTATCAATCTCTCCCTTTGGCATTGATGGAAACTCAAGTAATATGAAATGTACCATACACATACCAAACATGTATTCTACAACACTGTAAACAAATTTTATAAGTCAAATAGACTTAATATGTTTAATCACTATGTTACTCAACATTTTTAATGCGGTAATGTTTGTCATCAAATGTGATCTTTTCAGTTCTCCTATTTCCTACTTCTGTTCTCAGTAATTGATCTTCAATACTCTGTTCTTTTCATATTGTCTCTCCCTTAGATAGTTCTCATCGGTGTAGTTTTTCTGCCTTTCATATTATTTATCTCTCCCTTTGACAATAATGCCAAAGAAACAAATAAACAAATAGCTCTATCAGTAGCCAAGTAACTCTTTGTTGTTCATTACATTCTCTGTATATTGATATTTCAATCTGTTTCAATTTTCTGAACTTAATCACAACCTTGAAAATGAGTCAAATTTTTAACTATGCTACATCAACATGAATGATCTTCTAACATGATTTGGATGATGCAACATCCAAATCACCTTAGTGACTGATAGATAGGGGACGGACCCCAAGTCTAGTCCTCAATATTCAAATGTGTCCTTCGGTAGAGGCTTTGTAAAGATATATGTAAGTTGTTCTTTAAATGTAACAAATTCTAACTCCACTTTCTTCTCCTGCACTTGTTCTCTTAAGTAATGATACTTAATAGATATATACTTTATCTTAGAGTGCATCACTAGATTCTTTGAAATGTTAATGGCACTAGTGTTGTCACAGTAAATAATCATCAGCTCAGTGATTACCTCATTCATTCCTTCCAACGCTTGCTTGATATATGCAATGTTTGAGCAATTTATAGTTAGTAGAAACATATTCTACTTCTACTATAGGCTGAGAAATGCAAGCCTACTTTTTACTTGTCTAGGTTACAAGTCTTTCCCCAAAGAAAAATTATCCTCCGGTGGTGCTTTTTCTATCATCTACATTTCTAGCCCAATCAGCATCGGTGTATACCTTTAGCTCAAACTTTCCTTGCTTAGGATACCAAATGCTATAATCTTCTATATTTTTTAGGTATCTTAAGATTCTTTTAGTAGTAGTCATGTGTGATTCTCTAGGGTTAGCATAAAATCTAGCAATAATTCCCACAGCATGTGATATATCTGGTCTACTGTGAACTACATACATTAGCTTACCAATCATGGATTGGTAAAGTGTCTGATTTACCTTTGTAGTTTCATCCTCCTTTGCTATTTTACATCTAGTATCCATCGGTGTTCCCACGGGTTTAGCATCTTCCATGCAAAATGTCTTCAATACTTACTTTATGTATTTAGATTGTGTGATGAATATCCCATCACTCTATTGAATCACTTGTAGTCCTAGAAAGAACTTAATCTCTCCGAACATAGACATTTCAAATTATTTTTACATTTCATTAGCAAAGGCTTTGCATATATGATCTTGTCCTCCAAAAATAATATCATCCACAAATATCTCAGCAATAAGAATAGCATCATTAGTATCACCTTTCATATACAAATTGTTGTTTTCACTTGTTCTAACAAATCCAAAACTTAACAAGTAAGTATGCAGTCTTTCATAGCATGCTCTTAGTGCTTGCTTAAAATCATATAAAGCTTTATGTAATCTACATACCATGTCTCTATTGTCTGGATCAACAAATCATTCAAGTTGTTCTATGTGGACTTCTTCTTCAAGTATACCATTCAGAAAAGCTGACTTTACATCCATTTGATAGACCTTGAAATTCTTGTCTGAAGCATATGCAAGTAGCATTCTAACTCCTTCTAATCTAGCAACAAGTGAAAATGTTTCACCATAGTCAATGCCTTCTTCCTGTGCATATCCCTTGCATACCAATCTAGCTTTATTTCTTGTAACTTCACCATTTTCATTCAGTTTGTTCCTGAATATCCATTTAGTATTGATAACATTTTTTTCCTTTGGTTGGGGTACTAAGCTCCAAGTTTTTTTCTTTTCTATTTTCTTCCTTGGTCATTGCATTAATCCATTCATCATTCTCTAATGCAACTTTCACATTTTTTGGCTCAAATTCACAAACTAGACATGTACCTTGTCTTGCTTTGCTCCTAGTTTGCATTCCATCTTGTCTATCTCCAATAATTTGTGTCTCAGGATGATGTCTCCTAACAAATCTAGCCAGTATTCTATCTCTTCTTTCTTATTCATCCTATTCAGGTTTATTAGCTTTCTTGGTAGCTCCATATTGTTCATCAGTTTGTTCTTCCTCTTGTTCTGCAATGTTTTCCTACTGACTGGTTATCATAGGTTGCGGTTTCAATTGATACTCTGGATGTTCAATGTAAGTAAATCTACTGTAGTCTTCTAGTTCCTTTCTACTATCCTCTGTGTTCTTCTCATCAAACTCATCAACATGAACATTAGTACTTTCAATTATCTTATTTGTAACCTTATTCAGACATTTGTATGCTTTACTTTTAGTAGAATATCCTAAGAATATCCCTTCATCTCCTTTTGAATCAAATTTTCCATTTCTCTCATTTTTTAGAATAAAGCATTTACTTCCAAAAATCCTGAAATAACTTACAGTAGGTTTGTGTCCAAACCATAGCTCATAAGGTGTCCGGTTGGTGTCCTTTTTCAGTTGTACTCAGTTAAGAACATATACAATTGTACTAACAGCTTCCCTCCAATATGTATAAGAAAAATTCTTTTGTATGGGTAGAAGCAAAAAGTTGGGTGCCAATTCCGCGGAAGTCCGCGGCTTGAAAATTTGTGCCGCTTGAAACGGGCACCCATTTTTTAAAAACGGGCACCCGCTTTAGGCTCGGACATCCGATCCGAAATTCAAAAAATGGGTACCCATTTTTCCAGAAACGGGCACCCGTTTGTTGAAAAATGGGTACCTGTTTCTAAAAAAAAATTTAAAATGTTTTTTTAAACACATTTTTTTAAATTTATGAAATGGGTGCCCATTTTTTGAATTTAAATAACGGGTGCCTATTTCTTAAAATATGCACGCAGGAGTTTTCACTCTGCTTCAATTTTTGGTTTGGGATAGGTTTGGTGAGACCAAGCCTATGTCTTAGCCTCCAAAATTTTGGCTAAGGCATTGGAATAAAAATTTTAAGGCTTACCGTAATTTTTTGAAGCCCTTCTGGATCGATTTTTTTGACAAAACAAAAACTCATTAAAGATCTCACTATCACGATTCTAAAAATATAAATTTCATAATAATATGGTTATTTTTACTATTTTTACATTATTTATTAGTTGATAGTGGTACATAAACGTAAAATAGTGAGACTCACTAAAACTTTAATAACTTTTTAATTTTTAAGTATTTTTAAAAATAAATTATATGTCATCAATCTAGATTCAATTCTTTTGAATTTAAAAAAGAAAAAAATTTTGAAAAAAAGAAAAATTATATTAAATTATGGTGGCCGTACACGAGAGGTTTGAAAAATAAGCTTTATTGTTAATTAAAAATTAATAAAAAATAATTTACAAAACAAAAAAATAAGAAAAATATTCTCATCAATATTCTATGTCTTAGGTATCTTCCCTAGAAAGGATTTAAAAAAATTCATTTATTTGTGTCAAAATATGGTGGTCGTACACGGATGTGGTATGGTCCTAAAATAGGCATTTTGAAAAAGTGGTTTTCAAATATGCCTATCAAAATATAATTTATACCATGTGGGTATTAAAATAAATTATATATTTGAAAAGTAGACTCCAAGTACTACAATTTCTATTAGTGAATTTTTCCGAGATTCAATCTCTAAGTGCCTCAAATTTTGAGATCAATTCAGATAAATTTTGAAAAATAGGAAAAACACTTCCACTTTTTGCAAAAAATTGGCACCCAACTTCTTGTAGCCACTCGTATATCAGTGTTCTACAACAATCAATGATTGACTTGTTCCTTCTTTCAGTAATGCCATTTTGCTGAGGTGTCCTCAGTGCAGAGACCCGTCTCTTAATACCATGCTCATTATAAAAATTAGTAAATTCATCAAAGATAAAGTCACCTCCTCTAGTAGATCTTAAGCATTTAATCTCCTTTCCAAACTCTTTTTCTACCTTAGCTTTATACCACTTGAACATTTTAAAAGCTTCAAATTTCTCTTTTAAAAACATAACACTCATTAGTCTAGTATAGTCATCAATAAAAGAATAAAGTATCTATCACCAGAACAACTCTGAGTTCTCATAGGACCACACAGGTTGGTATGAACCAGCTCAAGTATCTTCTTTGTTGAGTAGTCTTTTCTTTTGAAACTAGACTTAGTCATCTTACCTTTTTGACATTCATGACACATAGCATGATTAGGTTTTGACAAGTTAGGCAAACCTCTAACTCTTCTCTTTTTGCTAATCTTGATCATGTTATCAAAGTTCACATTGCATAACCTTTTGTGCCACAACCATGCATCTTCATCCTTCATTAACAAACAAGAAGACTGATCAATATCAAGATAAAATAGGTTACCTCTAGATTGTGTACTAGTTCCGACAAGTCTTCCTCCATCATCATAGATTTTCACCTTTTTTCTCTCAAAAGCAAGTCAGTGGCCTGAATTGTTCAGCTGTGCCACACTTAACAAATTATAGTTTAGTCCATCTACCCAGTATGCATTTTCATATTTAATTCTTTCATTAATCATCAAAGAACCTTTACCTCTTACCATACAAGGTGCACCATTGCCCATTCTCATAGATCCTCCATTGTATTCATCAAGTTGATCAAATTTCTCTACATCACCGGTCATATGATGTGTACACCCATTGTCTATGATCCATGTATCATTTTTGTCTACTCTAGAGATCAGTCCTATCTCTTCATGTTTCTCTTCTTCCTCTGAATCATCTTTCATAGCAACAAATACTACTTCTACATCATCATCAGTGTTAGATTTAGATTCAATATCTTCATCTATGTAACATACCTTTTTCCCTTTGTCATAACGATATCAGTTATCTCTGTTGTTTTATCAGTAGACTCTATTGACTCTTCTCCCATAGCTTCCTTTCGATCGGTCTTTGGATCTATCATCATCTTTCTTTTGTGGACATCTAGCAACAATTTGACCAACCTCTTTATAGTTAAAGCAAGCCAAAGGTAGCTTACCTCTATATCTTCCTTTACCTTTGGGTAATCTTCTAGCCATAAGAGCTTCAAGCTCATCGAGTTCATCATCGGTATTGCTATCACTATCATGATTCTTATTTTTCTTGCTAGACTTACTAACATTAAAAGAAGACATGAAAGAGGATTCAAAAGAAGGAACAATACTATTGTCAAAGTTATTTAATTCAAAGGTTGTAAGCTTACCGATTAGTGTGTCAAGGGTAAGATTGGATACGGCCCTTGTTTCATGAATTATAGAGATCTTGTTTGCATAAACTGGTAGCAAGGTTCTGAGAATCTTACTTATCACTATTTCATCATCAATAACTCCATTATATGCTCTAATAGCATGTACTACCTCTTTTAGTCTGTTTGAGTACTAGGCAATGTTCTCACCTTCCTTCATCTTCATATAATTGAATCTACCTCTTAGACTTTCAGCTCGGGCTCTCTTGACATTCAAATCTCCATTGTATATCAGATTTATCTTGTCCCACATCTTCTTAGCAGTATCACAACCCTTGATGTCTTCAAATTTGGTGTCGATATAGGTAGCAGTAAGTTCCATCATAGTAATATTGTGTTCATGCATGTCCTTTACTTGATCAAGAGTTAAGGGACTAGTGGTCGGTTGTATATAGCCATTCTTCATCAGATCTATAGATGAGTTTCCAATTCTAGATATGTGCAACAACATTCGGCTTTTCCATACTGTGAATTTCTCTTTGTTCAGTCTTGGCACTTCCCTCTTATACATCTTGAGACCTTTGTGCTGAAGTCCCTAAAACTCTATTCTAAGAAACTGTAGATCTGATACCAATTGTTGGAATAACTGAGAGGGGGTGAATCAGTTAAACTTTGTCCCAATACAAAATGTATAATCCAAAAAAAATACTTCAATTTTTGCTACTTGGTAAACATAAAATACTTTCACTGTCTGTGCTTTTATCGATTATCAATCTAAAACTTGTAGTAGTTATCGATCAACTCTAACATGTAATATGCAAAGAATGATAACAAAAAAATATCACAATCAACACATGACATAAGAGATTTAATGTGGAAACCATGTGAAGGGAAAAACCACCTGGGACCGACAACCCAACATATTCACTCTTCTAAAGTGAGGTCAGTGAAGACCCAACCCTGTTAAAGGTTTACAAAACACACTATTAGGTGTGACCTTGTTAGAGGATTTTAGACTAGAAGTTATCATCCAACCAACAGTAACTCTAGGGTTGACAGGATAACAATGTTCATTCTATGAATGAGACATCATAAGACTTTCTTAGTCCACTTGGTTAAGAGATTTGACTGTGTACAATGGTTAAATATGTAACAGTAGATGATTTACCTTAATACAACTTCAATTGCAGATTACAGATCAATATTTTGCTTATACAAATCCTTCTAATCAATATAACACTTTAGATTCAACAATGTATTAACTTACTGTTTGTCAGTAATTACTGTGTGGCTCAATAACTCTTCTGTAGCTCAGTTCTCACTAACTAGTTTGATAAAAAATGCATGAAGCTTTTTCACATGATAATTCTACAGTATATTCTTCTTTCAGCACTTTCATTATGAAATCTCCAGTCTCTTATATAGACATGTAAAATGTTTTCTTCTCCACCATCAGATTTTACCATTTGATCATCTTCGTTAATTTTGCCACTTTAAGTTTCCTCAGCTAATGTGTCTATAACAAGTTTCAATCTGCTCCATTAGATCCTTTTGATTTATGTTAGCGATTGATTTTCATAACAAACCTTATCTATTACATCGATTTCATACACTTTACAGCTCATCACTTTATCGGCTAAACTAATCATTTAATTCCTTTCTATTTTGCTCGGTTAATAAAGAAATGCATCAGTGAACAGAAGCTCAATTAACATTGTGTTAGGTATACACTACACTTTGTCGATGTATACTAAAATGCTTTCATTTACTGACAACACTACTTTGTGTCTTCATCTCTATTCTTCATTATAGATGAATGCAACATAATGAAGTCAATTCCATCAAGTCATAAACTCATCAACAAGTTACTAGTGTATTCCTTATCCTCATCTGACATATACATCTTCCTCATGTAGATATTTATGTTCTTCATCTCTTTCACCTTCCTTCAAATGTGTTGGTATAGTAACTTACAAGATAAGTACTATCAAACTAGTTGACATCAATGACAACATAATACTAATTTAAGCATCTTGCATTATCTAATCACCAACTCCTTAGTAATCTTGAATTAAAAATTCTTCATTATGGTTCCAAATCAGTTGTAGTTCATCAATATCTCCTTCTTAAGTTAAAGAAAAAACTTTAGGCTACTCAATGTAGACTTCTTCTTCCAATTCTCCATTTTGAAATGTTGACTTCACATCCATTTGATACACTTTGAATTTTTTGTAAGCTGCATAGGACAAAAACATTCTTACTGCTTCAATTCTTGCTATTGGTACAAAATTTTCTTCATAGTCAATTCCTTCTTGTTGTGAGTATCCTTTACATACCAATCTTTCTTTTTTCCTTACTACTTCTCCTTGTTCATTCAACTTGTTTCTAAATACCCATTTTGTTCCTATAAGATTCTTATCTTTAGGTCTAGGGACCAATTCCCATGTCTTGTTCTTTTCAATTTGATCTAGTTCTTCTTTCATAGCTTTAATACAATGTTCATCATCACAAGATTCACTAGTATATTTAGGTTCAATTTGAGAAATCAAATAGAACTATTCTTGTACCTTATTTTGTATTAGAACTCCTCTATCTATTCTTTCGATAATCTTCTCAATAGGATGATTCCTTGATAGATTCTTGTTAGGTGTCATTGTCTCAGTTATTGTTTCTACTGTAGGTTCTTCAATGATTTCTTCATTATAGATTTCCTTCAACAAGTCACTGTCAGTTTCATAGAATAATTTAGTATTCTCTGGATTAGTTCTAGGATGAGTTCCTTCATCTGATTCATAATCAGGCATTCTTTCCTAAATTTTGAATTTTTTAATCAAATTTAACATTTGCACTCTCAACAATAGTCTTAGTTCTTTTATTGTAACATCTATAAGCTTTTCTCTTCAATTAATATCCAAGAAATATACCTTCATCACTTCCAGGCTCAAACTTTCCAATGTCATCATCTCTCTTAATATAACATTTGCTTTCAAAAATTCTAAAATACTTAACTGATGGTGCATGTCCAAACCATAGTTCATAGGGTGTCTTATCTGTGTCTTCTCTGATTTGTGCTCTTTTCATTGTATACACTACTATGTTCACTACTTCTCTCCAGAATATCTTCGCCAAGTCATTCTCAAATAACATAGCTCTTGCTACTTCATTCACTGATCTATTTCTTCTTTCTGCAATACCATTTTGTTTAGGTGTCCTAGGGGCTAAAAGTTGTCTCTTAATACCGTTCACTTCACAAAAAATGTTAAATTCTTTTGAAGTAAATTATCCACCTCTATCTGATCTCAAACATTTAATCTTGATTCTAGATTCATTCTAAACTTTGTTCTTAATAATCTTAAACTTATCAAATGCTTCAGATTTTTCTTTAAGAAATGCAATCCACATCATTCTTGTAAAATCATCAACAAGAATCATAAAATACCTTTCTCGATAGAATCCTCTAGTCCTTGTGGGACCACTCAAATCTCTATGAACAATTTCCAACTTCTCTGTTGTTGTAAACTTCTTGCTGGGAAATGAACTTCTCTTCTATTTAACCATCACACATTCCTTGCAAATCATATTCATAGGCTTCATAATTTGGGGCAAATATATTACTGCGAGTGTAGTACTCACTTTCACAATGTTATCAAAGTTTATATGACAAAATCTTCTGTGTCATAACCAACTATCATCAATCTTAGTAATCAAGCATGTCATCTTAGTAGGATTCAACTGAAATACATTACCTCTGGTTCTACATCCAGTACCAATCAAATTTTCATCCTTGTCTTTGATTACACTAGTTTTCTCAGTAAACCAAACTTGATATCCCTTATCAACTAGCTGTCCAACACTCAAAATATTATGTTTCAAACCATCCACAAAGTAAACATAATCAATATTAGTCTTTCCATAAAGAGTAATAGATCCTATACCTTTAATCAAACAAGGTGCATTATTTCCAACTCTAACAACTCCCCCATCATAATTGTTAAAATTTATGAACTTTTTCATATCTCCAGTCATCTGATGTGAACAACCACTATCTATAATCCAATCAAATTTCTTTTCTACTTGAGAAACTAAAGCCTTTTCTTCCTTAATTTATATTTTAGGATTTTCTTCTTTAATTGCTACAAATCTTATATCATCATTCTCGGTATCACATTCACTCAAAGATTTGTCCCAACTAGCTTCAAGTTCTTCATCATTTGCATAGTAACATTCTTTAGATCTCCTAGGAATAAAGTTTTTTCTATACTTCTTAAATCTCTTAGGACATATGCAAAATGACCAAATTCTCTACAAGTCCAACATTTAAAATTTTTCTTACTATCTGGTTCTCTTTTCACAAGCAAGGAAATACCTTCTTCAATCTGCTTGTCTTCTTCATTTCTAGATCTGCTACTACTAGCATAATCTCTGCTTACACTAATGCTTCTTGACAAAGTAGAGAGAACACTAAGTGCACTGAATATTGTCTTCATTCTTGGTAAATCTCCTGATAGCCTCAAGTTCATCTCTGGTACTTCCAATCTTCCAAGAAGAGTTTCTCTAGTAAAGTTCATAGTACAAGGTATAACTTGTTCAATCATCTATGTTGTCTACTTAAATGCAAGAATCAATGTCCTTAGAATTTTCCATATGACTTCATTCTCTATCTTTGTCCCTCCACAAGATTTTATACCTGCAACAATCTCTGCCATTCTACCAATATAGCTTCTAATAGATTCATCTTCCATCATTCTTATATCTTCAAATACACATAACCAATTATGTAATCTGACTTTATTTGCATGTTCATCACCTTCAAAAGTAGATTGTAAAGCTAACCAAATTTCATGAGATGGTTTTAGATATTTTACCTGACTGTACTCATTTTCTGGAAGGGTTGACAAGAGTGCTTCCCTGGAAAGTATGTTACACATGAATAGATCTATTTTCCTCATTAGTACATTTTTCAATCTTATCATGATCAATGATAGTCTTATGATTCTTTGTGATTAACCAATAACCTAGTCCTAAAGAAAGTAAATGTGTCTTCATCTTTTCTTTCTAGCTATCAAAATTCACTCCATCAAACTTAGGGCTTTCTTTCCTGAAATGATTCGCCATGGATCTCCTTAATCTATTAAAATTTTCTTTCAAGGACCTGCTGCTCTGATACCAATTGTTAGAAAGTATATCCTACCAAGATAACTGGGAGGGGGAGGAGGGGGGGTGAATCCTTTATTAGATAAATACAAATTTTATCAACTTCAATAGATTTTAACCATGTAAGCAATGTAATCAACAACCATAGAAAGATATACATGCACAATAACACAATAGCACAATCTCTGTTGACTAGGGAACCTCTTGATCAAAGAGTAAACCCCGATGGGAATGATGCCCATAAAAGATGCACTAATATGAAAGTTCCTTGTGAGAGAATGAAATATGTTAGGAGTCTTATCCAATAAATTCAGTACATATGAGTCCCTATTAGGAGACTTTGAATCCGTGCTAAAAGATTCTAACTCTATTAGAAGTTATGGAAGACAAAAGGACCCACTGCCCAAAAATATTTGGGTGTAAGATCACTGAACTCTTTGTATTACTCAACATAATAATACCAAAAGATTACTAATCTCAATAGTTCAATACTCCTACTCTGATTGTGCCAAATTGCACCAACTACTTCTCAAGATCTCAATACCAGATCTCTATACTTCGCATATCCTCTTCCAACAAGTATTGCACATTTCAACAATTCACTTTCAAATACAATTCACAACTACTAAATTACAACAAGGAAAAAATTCTTTCTTTTATACCACACTCAAGTAACTACAAATGAGTCGGCATACAAATTACAAAATAAAAGTTTCCACACATTACATAAAAATTACACAAAACTATCGGCTTCCAATTAAGATAATTATTCACTCGTGCAACCTCAAATCTTGTGCTCATGTCCATGTCACTAACATCATGTCTTCAACTACCTCAGAACTCTACATGATCAGATTCAATCCTGATTAGGAGATATCATCCGATTTCCAAAAACCACTACTCAGGAACACTGCCTAAATACTACTTCCACTGATTTCCTCATAACTATCATGAATAAATGAATTTCAATATGCACTCTTAACCATGATCTTATATAAAATCATAGAGTAAGTGCTCAACTTCTTATAGATTCATCTTCAATATCCCAAGTGCGCTAACTCAAATATTGTCTACTTCTCTACAAGTCTTCAGTAGATCACTATGTTGACATCAATGACAATCGTAGTCATGAATGCAACAACAATGGCTATAGAATGGCTGTGAATACTCCCCCATAGGATATATTTAGTATTCATTCCTAACAATAACTTCATGAAACTCTTCCATGTAGGGAAGCTCTCGTTGTTGAGCTTTAGTACCTCCTTTTTGTACATCTTGATCATTAGCTTCAGGCACCTTTAAATTTTTTCCATAAAAGCACCAAAAACTCTGATACCAATTGTTACAGTGATTTTAGAATAGCTAAGAGGGGGGGTGAATCAATTATCCTTAGGTCTAGATGTACCAATAAAAAATTTCAACACTTCCACTAACTTAGATCTATTCAATAATTCACTCGGTCTCTATAGAATATAATCAATAACATAAAACTTGTAGTCCACTATCAAAAATTAATCAACTTGTAGAATATAAAACTCTTAAAAATATAACACATAAAATAACATTCACACAAGTATGACACCAGGATTTAATGTAGAAACCCAATATGGGAAAAACCATCAGTAACATGCTACCAAATTTTCACTCTTCTAAAGTAAATTTTGTGAGGAGTTAACCCTGTGAAAGGTTACAATACACAATGCTAGGAGTGGCCCTATTAAAGGATTTTATCACCATGTTAGTGTGTGTGTGTGTGTGTGAATTTTGTACCTAGCTATGGACACAACACTTTAGTAAAACATTAGAGGTTAGCAAATCAAGAAATCGGCAAATGAAACAACAATGCTAACCAGGCGATTTACTGCCTTCTTCTAGGTATGAGTTTGATATTCTTTGAATTAGATCAAGACCAGTGAAAATGCAATACCT
The DNA here is from genome assembly GCA_027943335.1 of Chamaecyparis obtusa. Taxonomy (NCBI): domain Eukaryota; kingdom Viridiplantae; phylum Streptophyta; class Pinopsida; order Cupressales; family Cupressaceae; genus Chamaecyparis; species Chamaecyparis obtusa. The sequence continues at coordinate 105,625 of BSBK01002538.1, forward strand.
AAACAAAGGATTTAATGATGAAAAATGGATGAAAGATGGATGCAGATTAATCAATTTTTTTAAATTTTTCTATGCAATAGATATTAAAAAACTATATGAAATTTATCTAAAAATGAATTGAAATGGATTAAATGAAAATCTAATCTATCAAAGATATGGAATTGCTATGAAAAATAAATGAAAATAAAGAATCAAAACAATATCACAATCTCACCAAATTGCCAGATCGCACAAGTCAAATTCTCCAAATTCACAAGAGGATGATCATTTGTGAAGGACTGAGCCTCGTTTATATAGAAATCCAGATTCTTGGGAAGCTCATGGAAAGCCAAAAATCTCTCCCTGATCAACTCAGATTGATTGTTGAGTTATCATAAAATCAGAAAGAGTTAACTCACAAAATCATGCAAAATCATCTTTTTAGCTCGAATCAGAGTTCATATCACTTTTTCAACTCACAATCACATGTTGAGTTTAGAAAGTTAACAAATTGAATTGATTTGTTGATTCAGAGTTTAACTGCTCTTTTGATTGTGCATGGATAATTATGAATTTATTTAATAATTCAAGTGAGTTATTCTCAACTTAACTGATTTTTGAATAAAAATAATTGATTTATGGGTTAATCAATTATTTAATCAAACTTTATGCCAAATGTATATCATTAAATTTGACCATTTGATTTAATCAATTAAATGAACATTTAATCAATTAAATGAACATTTAATCAATTATTTCTAGGAAAATGATTTATTGTCAAATAAAAATAATATTAATTAGGAATAAATGCAATTAAATCTAATCAAACTAATTAAGTGGTGGAATTAAGTTTAATTAATCAAATATTCAACATATTCAATTAATTAACTTTAGGATAAATAATGTCATTTATTGCAAATAATATTTAATTAAAGACAATTAGGATAAATTAGGAATATCAAGAATATTCCCAAATGCAAAATTTTGATTAGATCGATTAGGGTTTTTGGTAGTTTGATGTACAGATGTGCCCTAGGTTAGGACTTGTATGTTGATTTTGATCAATTTGTCGATGTAGGAGGTCAATGGTCCTATAGTCCATTTTTGGGGTATTACATTTTGCCCCTCTTTGAATTACTGTGTGAAGCGCAGTGGTTCAAAGATTAATCTATTTTTTATGATGATGTGGACTCAGTTATGTGGTGGAGAAACTCGTCCTAAAAGATTAATTGATTCGGAGGTAGAAATAGATTGATTGATTTTGAAGATGCTGAATCAAGTCCTAATTGATGAAAGAATCGAGATGATGTTAACCGTAGCAACAATGGACCAGTGATTCCAAAGAAGTGTCAAAACACCTGATCCTAAACCTTATGATTATGAAGAAGTGACTGTCCTAACTCTAGACATGATTGTCCAAAGGAATTGAAAGGATGCCAAATCTGAACCCTTCAATTATGAAGAATGAAGGAAATAACACTAATGAACCGATGGTTTTGAAAAGTTGATACAATTTACAAGTTGTGAGAGAACACTAGATTGCTATGGATTTTGATGAATCTGATATGCCCCAAGTGATGTGCCCCAAGCGGCGATGAGTTTTTGATGAATCAGTAACTAGATGTGGTTGTTATCTTGATCACTGAATGTAAATTTGATTGACAAATTTGTAATACCATGCCCCCTTCGGGATGAAAATTGAAATGTGGCAAGAAAGCCAGTGTGATTTGGTTTAGGAGTGAGGTAATCGATTTGAGAAGTGGGTATGCACATTTGAGGACATGTTCTACATCGTTTGGAGGTCCAATTGACCAAGTTTGACTAGGTTTGACCATGAGTTGACCATGGTTGACCAAGCTAAAATTAGAAGAGTTTGATGTATGATTATGAGTTGAGTTGAATATTGGATTTCATCGATGTTCTGAAGGTCGATTATGCAAGCAATCAGCCATCCTCAGTCTGAAAAATGTTAAATCATGATTTTGAATAAGTTAACGATCTCAGATTTTGATTTTGATCCCAAAAATGGGTTCAAAACGTCAACACTAGCAAGGGGTACAATTTTCAGGCAAAATGGAGCACTTTGAAAATTTGGGTCAAAACCTATATAAGGTCCAAAAGGGTAATTTCCAAATCATTTTAACCATTGACTTTTAGAAACCTTGTGGAGCCCTATGACTGAAGATGAAGGTTCTTGTCTCACACCGATTTGAGTGCAATCAATAGTACCAGTGACCACTGCAGTATGGGAATATAGTAAGTGGACCTATGTGCCTATTTGTGAATTCAAAATTTTCTTCTTTCACGCTTTTTAGGATTTTTTAAACCATTTTTTTCACTTTTTGAATTTTTGCATCAGGTGCACTTGTACGATAGTCTACTTGGACTCGTACAAGTTTTCAAGTCAATTTTATTTGTCGTACCAGACATATGTGTAACTTGTATGAGAGGGACCCATTTTTCATATGATATTTCATCAGGTCCCTCAAGTGTCATGTGGGAACATGCTGAATGTCGTATACTCATTAAGTGCGTATGGAACCTAGTATATTATCGTATGCCATTTGCTACCAGTCTAATTTTTTGTATGGAAATAAATGACAATTTTTTAGGTCCTTAGGCCAAATTTTCAAATTTTTTGATTTCATGATTGTTTTCCTTGGTCTTTAATGCACCTTTTAAAGTATTCAATTTCTCATTTTCTATGCTTATAGCCTAATTTTTGACCAAGTTACTGATAGGTTGTCCCATTTTTGTATTGTGTAGGTTCATTACCCAAATGTACACATCCACATATCTCACCCTACTACTCAGAGGCTCTGTTTGTTGCTGTCGAACCCCATGAGAGTACATCTTATAGCATGTGGGTTCAAGTTTTTGATCTGGTTGCCTTATATTCAGGTGAACCATGGCCTTCTTATTGCTTTGATTGAGAGGTTTCACTCTGAGATCGAGAACATTTCAATTACCTATAGGGGAGATCATTGTCACTCCTGAGGATGCATACATGATACTCAAGATTCCTTTCCATGCCCCACGCCCAGATTACATTAGTTTAGGAAACACAAGATTGCAGGTGTTTAGGACTTTTTTCAGTATAGATGAGCTGATAGCTCATTAAATCTCATGGGAGATCCTGGTACATAGATACGGTCACACTCATAGGCTAGAGTGTATTATAGTAGGGATGATTGAAGGGATCATCATGTCTGATCTTCAGTAGCATGGTCTTCTGATAGGCTGCACCCGAATGGTAGCATGACTGATGGCTACTCCTATTGAGCTTGGATGAGGTCAGTTCCTCCAAGCACATATGTTTTCTAAGATGCATGAGATCATCTACCATGAGGAAAAAATGTTTTCCTCAAGTGCTTTGGCGTTATAGATCTAGGCATGGGAGCACATCCCGATATGCCAGCCTATTTGTATAGATGAGAGGTAGCCATAGGAGCCACTCATTATTCAGGTTATGTGACATAGGTCAGGATGGGCCATATAGATTATTGGAGGCATGTGTTAGATGACATGACCTTTGTCATCTGGAGGCCTTACTTGCATATTGAGGCATGGCCAGCTACTCGTGTTTAGTTTGATTACTTTTGTCATAGTTGGATCCTGATAGGGAGATCCACCATAGTTCTGGAGAGGTTTATCATCACATGTGTCTAGTGGTAGGTCGGCATCATTTAGGATGAACCTTGGGATTTTGAAGCATATGCCTGATTGGTTCGCGAGCTTGGATTAGGATGGTCAGCCAAGCTATCATATGCTAAGTGCAGTCTTAAGTACAGGAGCCTAGTGAGAAGAGACTTGGATTATAGAGCACAGGTTTCTGATCCTTGAATGACTGATGCCTCATTGCGTATCTAACAAAGCATCTGATGAAGTGTTTCTCACACCCTACAGAGCTCATTTTGACTATGGAGGATGTGGAGGATGTCATAGGTGCCCCTATGGGTAGAGGCCAAAGGCGTCAAGAGGTGCAGACACCATTGGTGCATCTGACACCACCCTAGCCTAGACAAGTGATGACCCTAGTGAGGCCATCAGGAGTGATGAGACCTACTCAAACTCATAGTATTCCAATAGGTAGGCTTGTAGTGTTACAATGTGGATATACGAGAGGTGAGGATGGCACACTGGGCGAAATTGGTAGTGTAGATGAGGTCCTAGGAGCCCATAAGGATGCTCCTCATTTTGACTTGGGTGTAGAGGTTTGTCACCGCAAGGCATAGACTGAGGAAAGCATAGAGTAGCCTATGGAGGAGGTAGAGATTATAGTAGTTGAGGTAGATCCCGGGTTGAGACAAACATCTTAAGATGTTATTAGATGACTCTTGTAGTAGTTACAGGATCTGTGGCTGCATAACATGACCTTGGAGGTTCAACATAAAGATCATGAGAGGTAGCTATAGGAGCGACAGGCTGATATGAGATGCTTGCAAGTGGAGGTGATCCATCAGATGGGTCACGTTGCCTACTATGTATCTTCTTATTATTATGTTGTTCCACCTGGGTAGAGGATGACTTCCTACTCCTAGTATATGATAGACTCTAAAGGAGCTAGGGAACGTCATGTTAATCCACCACCAGACCTACCTACTAGAGAAGGATTTGTCCCTAATGCTGAGGACTAGGTAGATAGCTAATCTATTATTCTCCTCTATTTTTGTCTTTTTGATGATACCTCATAGCTCATTGTAGCTCATTCTTTTGTATATGGTGTCACCAGTGCACCCCATTGTACTCTGATATTCTAATATATTGATGTAGGAGCATCTTAGGTCCTTGGAAATCCTGTGTCACCAAAAACAATTTGGACTTTATCTATGTTGTTTAGTTTATTCTTTGACTGAGTTGGTCAGTATCTTTTTGATTTCCTTTGGTTACTAAGTGTGGTTGGTCATCTCCTATGTGGTTGGTTGTCTCTGGCACTCAGAGTTGATTGTCTACTACTTGATTATCCTTTCTCACTGATGGGTTTATTTTTAGTTTAGTTGAGGCCAACTTGTACATTTATATTTGATCACAAATTTAATGTTTGTATCCATCATTGGGAATTGTGTGGTCCTAGATCTGACTGTTACTTTGGTTAATTGTGGATCTGAAGGCCGACTTAGTTCAGTATCCTCTTGTATAAATGTAATTTTTTGGTTGTAGTTTAGGGGGCAGTGAGAGATAGAAGATAGGAGAGATTAGATTGAGGAGTTTTAATAGAGCCTCACATGTTTGAGGACTTTTGAATTTCATTATAATATCAAGTCGTAACCAGGAAGGCCTTACAACCTGACATGTATGGTTCAATTGATTAAATTATATAAAAAGATCTGGCATTCTCTCTCTCTCACTCTTATGTTTGTTTTCTTCCACATGTTTTGAGTAGGCTTGGATCATTAGGGTGTGCCATCCCTTGGCCCCTCTTGACCTCTACCTTGCATCAGGTGGTATCAGAGCAAGGTTAGATCTTGATCTAGGTCTATGGATCTAGGTTTGTAGGTTCCTCTTGAAGCCCTAGTTGATTGTTGTGGGGTAGAAGATTATGATTTGACCTACAATTACAAAGGGTTATCAAGATGTTTTGTGGGAGGTGAGATGTAGATCCAGGATTGGTAGATATGCTAAGATAGATTACTGCTAGGCTTGAAGCAGTGGAGACAACCCAAAGAAGAGGCAGACATCTTGAAGATGTTAATGATGATTAAGTTGAAGAAGAACATGTGAATGCAGAACCTGCACCTATTATGGATCAAGGTGAAGAAATATTTTTGAAGGCTTTGACAAGTTTGTAGTCTACACCACATTTCAATCCTCCTGAATATGGTGGAAAGCTAGACTTTGATGAATTGGTAGACTGGATCACTAAGATTGAAAAGTATTTTTAATATGAGAATACCCCTAAGGATAAGAAGGTGAAGATTGCAAGCACTAAGTTGAAAATCCATGCATCCCTATGGTAAGAACATCTACAATTGGATAGGAAAAGGAAGGGAAAAGACAAAATCTTGGTATGGAATAAGATGGTAAATAAGTTGAAAGGAAAGTTCTTACCCCGTGATTATCAGATTGACCTAGATCGGTGAATGCAAAGTCTAAGGTAGAAGGATAGCTCAATAAAAGAGTATAATAAGGAATTCTATAGATTGGATATCATATATGGACATGATGAAGATGATGTGGAAAGAATTGGTAGATATCTAAATGGTTTGAGGGTTTCCATCCAAGAGGAAACTAGTATGGTCAAGTTGGAGAACATTGAAGAGGCTTATCAATTTGCTTTGAAAGCCAAGGAGAAATTGAATAAAAGAAATGAGAAAAGAAAAAGACAAAGAGGTGGTAGATTACCTAGAGGAAGAGGTAGATCTAATGGTGAAACTTGTAGATCTAAACCTAAAAAGACAAATCTAGACAAAGGAAAGACTGAGTGGAAAGGTGAAATTTCATCAAGAGCTAGAGACAATAACTACTGAGGTGGTTATAGCAGACGAAGTTTCCATGGAACTTGCTAAAATTATGGAGAAGGACATAGGTCATTTTAATGTACACAAGCAAGTAAGAAGGCTGGTAGCAGTAGAAATATTGTAGTGCAAGAAGAGCCACTGAATGAACCTAAGAAGGTAAATAACTTGATGGTAAGAAGGGCACTATGGAATGAAAGTAAAAAGGAAGATCTGGTAAGGAAAATTTTGTTGAAGATTAGATGTAGAGTTTTTGATAAAGTTTGGAAGGTAATCATTGACATTGGTAGCTCGGAGAACCTGGCATCTGAAGAGATGGTCACAAAATTGCAGCTGGAAAGGCTGAAACATTTGAAACCCTATCAAATTTCATGGATCAAGGATGAACATACACTCCTGGTAAGTGAACAATGTTATGTGAATTTAAAGATTCAAAAATACTATGATAAGGTGTTGTGTGATATTATGCCTATGGATTGTTGTCACATTTTGTTGGGTAGACCTTGGCAATATGATAGACATGCTATATATGATGGGAGATTGCATAAGTATACTATTGTGTCTGATGGAAAGAAACAAATATTGTTACCATTGATGGAAGAACTGGTTAGTAATGTTTCTACATCTACGAAAGTTTTCTTGATGGAAGGAAGAAAGTTTTTGAAAGATTTCAAGAGGAATGATGTATGTTTTTCTATGATTCCTAACAAATTGAGTAAGAAAATAGGAGATAATGTTCTTGAGGAGATTGATAAGTTACTCACTGAGTATAGTGAAATAATTTCTAATAATGAACCTAATGGTTTTCCACTGAGAAGAAGCATTGATCATTGCATGGATCTAATCCTTGGAGCTAGTTTACTGAATAAGGCACCTCATTGGCTAATACCTTCTGAGAATCAGGAATTGAACTAATAGATTCAAGAGTTGCTGGAGAAAGGTTTGATCAGAGAAAGTTTGAGTCCTTGTGTAGTACCTATTGTATTGGCACTGAAGAAGAATGGAGAATGGAGAATGTGTACTGATTCCAGAGCAATCAATAAGATAACAGTGAAGTATAGGTTTCCTATACCAAGGATGGATGACATAATGGATAGCTTAATTGGAGCAAAGTATTTCACCAAGATTGATTTGAAAAGTGGGTATCATCATATCAGAATCAGAGAAGGTGATGAGTGGAAGACTTCTTTCAAGATAAAAGAAGGTTTGTGTGAGTGGTTGGTTATGCCTTTTGGTTTAATTAATGCACCAAGTACTTTTATGAAGCTGATGAATGAAGTTTTGAAGAAATTCTTGCATAAATTTGTGATTTTGTATCTTGATGACATTTCAATATTTAGTAAAAATAGATAAGAACATTTGTTGCATGTTAGACAAGTTTTGCAGAGATTGAAAGAGGAAAAGTTGTTGATAAATCTGAAAAAGTGTTCATTCATGAAAGAGGAGATTGTGTATTTGGGATTTTTGATCTCAGTTGATGGTTTGGAGATGGATCCTGAAAAGGTTGAAGCTATTTTGAATTGGCCTACACCTATGAATGCTAGTGAAGTAAGATCATTTCATGGTTTGGCAAGTTTTTACCGAAAGTTCATAAGGAATTTTAGTTCAATTTGTAATGCTATGAGTGAGACTATGAGAGGAGACAAAAGAGAATTCAAGTGGACACATGGAGCTGATAAAATTTTTAAGAGTCTGAAGTAGAAGGTTGCTGAATTACCTCTTTTGGCATTACCTAATTTTAGTAAAGTATTTCATGTAGAATGTGATGCAAGTGGAAGTGAAATTGGAGCTTTGTTGAGTCAAGAAGGTAAACCTCTTTCTTTCTTTAGTGAAAAGTTGAATGATGCTAGAAGGAAATATTCTGTGTATGATGAAGAAGTCTATGCCATTCTTCAAGCACTGAAGAAATGGAGACATTATTTGATACCGAGTGAATTTGTGTTGTATACTCATCATAAGGCTTTACAATATTTGGGTAGTCAAAATAAGTTGAATCGGAGACATATGAAGTGGGTTGAGTATTTGCAGAGTTATACATTTGTGATAAATAATAAGAGTGGAGTCACCAACAGAGTTGCTAATGCATTGAGTAGAAGAAGATCGTTGATGACAGAGATGAAAATTAAAGTTCTTGGTTTTCATGAGATGAAACGTTTGTATGAAAATGACCCTAAGTTTTTTGAGTCATGGAGAAATAGCAGAGCACCTATTCAAGATCAACATCATACTAAATGGGATGAATATTTTATTTAGGAAGGTATGTTATTCAAAGGTATTAAGTTGTGTATATCAAGAGGAGTAATGAGAACTAATTTGATAAAGGAGAAACATATTAGTGGTTTGGTCAGACATTTTGGCATTGATAAAACATGGAATTTGCTTAAGGAGATGTACTTCTGGCCGCAGTTATACAAAGATGTTTAGAAATTTTTGAAAAGTTGTGGAATTTATCAAGTTGCAAAAAGAGTAAGTTAGAATATTGGTTTGTATGTACTAATTTTTATACCTGAGAAACCTTGGATTGACATTAGTATGGACTTTGTTCCTGGCTTACCAAAGATAGTAAGAGGTAATTATTCTATATTTGTTGTTGTGGATAGATTTTCTAAGATGACACATTTTATACCTTGTAGAAAGACATCAGATGTAGTACATGTAGCAGATCTTTTCTTTAAGGAAATTGTTAGATTACATGGATTACCAAGGAGTATTATCTATGACTGAGATAATAAATTTGTTGGATACTTTTGGAAGACCCTTTGGAAGAAATTTGGCACTAAGTTGAAATATAGTTCTACATTTCACCCAGAAACTAATGAACAGACTGAAGCTATAAACAAAAGTTTGGGAAATCTTTTGAGATGATTAGTTGGAGACACAAAAAGAAATTGGGATTCTATGTTGGCACAAAGAGCATCAAGGCTAGATGTTAAGGCCAACACCATTATCAATAAGAACATGATAGACACTCTTTGGGCCAATCATGACTTCAATATGTAGAGGGTTACTATGTGGATGGCTTAGAGAATGATCTTCTTCCTTAGAGAAAGACAAGTAATGGGGTGAGGTCAGGTGACCTACCATGGATTGAAACTAGTCCTAATCAAGATCATTGGGGATATTTTCCTCAGCAAGGGATTTATCAAGAATCTTCCTATGAGAAGGCAAGATTTTTAGCAGCTCAAAGATAGTAATCTAAGTGTGGGTTCATTGGAGTTCATATAGGATGTTGTAATTAGCATTGTTAGGCATGGTGACCAATTTCAAATTCTTGTTGGTAGGGCCAACAAAAACTTTATCTATAGGTTGTTTTGATGTAGATGTAGAAAGCTCAGGGCCTTTGAGGATGATCTTCACACAAGACCGAGTGAAAACATTTGCACAAACTTGAGACTATTCTTGTTCATGGGAATGAGATACATGGCCTTACAAGATAAATAAAATCTTGGGTCTAGGAGTATCCTCTCTCCCCTTGATGGTGATTGTATCAAAGTATTCGACATCAACAGGTTCAACCATATTAATGACATTATCATTGGCATTGTACGTATAGTTGACCTTCATGTTGGACTTTTTGGCTTTGGAAGATTCACCCTTATCATGATGAGGAAAGGCCTCTTTTAATGCCTGGTGATCTAATTTATTTTTGTGGTTTCCCTCAACAACATCACCATCATTGATAACATCCTAGAGCTTATGTCATAATTGGATGGAGGTAGCCATTTTGTGACCTTTGTTCTGATGGTAATCCCAGTATGCATATTTATTCCACCAAGAGGATCACAGTTGCAGATCATAAGGATGCAAATAATCTAGAGGATTGAGTATTTTTTTTTTCAAGAGAGTCTTTTAAACCACACCAAGAGGTTCCCCTTGGGGAGTGTACTCATGCTTGGGTCTAGGGGACCATGGTTTTCTTCTTGAATACTTTGAAGGTGACTGCATTTCTTCCATAGCCTTTTCAGTGGCTTTGGCTGCCTACATGCTTGAGGTAAGATTGAATGCAAACTTCAGAGGCTTTGGAGTCACGTTGTCAACAAATCCATCATTCACAAAATCCATATTTTTATTGACAAATTTAGGTTTGTCTTTGCTCAAGGTGGACCCATGTTTGTTATCCTTGTGTAGGGTTAATTCTCCTTTCTTAACCATGAATATTTATATTCTCATAGCTTGTTTAATCATGTCATCGGAGGTCAAAGGGCCTTGGAGTTGTACCCCTACCCAAAATCAAGAAGGAGATTATCTGAAAAGATGTCAAGATTTTTAGACTCAGGTATCTTGTGAGAATATTTTGTATAATGTTGTCTCCATCTTTGGAGAAATGTCAAGAAAGGGTCCCTGTGTCATTGTTTAGAGTTGCAAAGATCATGAATGTTAACTAGGTGTTGGATGTTGTGTGAATAGTGCTAGAGGAACAAGTTGGAAATATCATCAAAAGACTTGATGTCAGTAGGTAACCGAGAGAACCAGTCCATAGTAGATCCTCCCAAGCTACATGGGAAGAGATGCATGAGGTAAGCTTGGTCATGTATAAAATCAATAGATAGAGTAGAAAACTCTCTCAAGTGATCTTGAGGATCAGAGGTACCCAAATATTTGTTGTATTTAGGAAGTTATACTCCTTTAGGAAAGGAAGGCATGTAGAGACTTTTATTGAATGGGAATGGACATATGCTATCTAGTGTGAATTGTATCATTGGTTTGTCCTTATCCTTCATGAGTTGATTGATTTGATCTTGCATGTCTTGAAGCAACTTTTTCAGCTTAGCATTATCAGTTTCCTCTTTGAACACAAGAGTTTCAAAGTTGTAGTTCGAAGGTTACTTGGCTCCTTGATTGTCTAGTTCAAGAAATTATTTTTCTTTCTCTTCTTTCATGAGTATTTCCATCATCTTGATAAGACCCTTGTTAGCCTAGGTGGCCTCTCTATCATGTTGAGTTATCTCCTCATCATCATTACCAAGAATGTCAAAAATGCTTTGAGAATGATAGCTATCTCTATTTTTTTGAGATTGCTCATGAGCTCTATTTTGTTCACCCTCTTGATTTTGATCTTCAATGTTGATAGTGTGCAAGTGTGTAGAATGTAAAGACTTAGTGTGAGAGTGTGTAGTATGTCTAGATGTCCTAGCTAGGGAAACCTTTGTTGCTTCAATAGGGTCAGATTTAGATGATGACCCTTCAAAGTTTTGATGTTCTTGCAACAATGGGTTTCAGACCCAACTAAATTCCATAGGGAATGAATGCCTAACATAAGGTCGATCAATAGGAGAGGGGGACCAAGATGACCCCTCTTTGACGTAGTTGGTGAGGAGGAATGTGAAGATCCTCTACAACACTTAGATTGTGTGACAAGTTTGGAACAACCTCTTCCTCAATTGTGAGGTCTACCTCTACCTTGCATAGTAAGGTGTAAAGGTAATACATTGCTACTTCAAGTTACAATAGTCATAGACAAAGATTATATAATGAAAGTGAACTAGGACTATGCTTGGAACTATGTCTCAAGATAAGTGTGAACAGTGACAAAGGTGAAATATACTTGGCAAGAGTCGTCGAGCGTAGTGCTAGAATAATTGAGAGATGACTAATATGTTGCAAGGTATGATAACACAACAAAACAAGTAGACATTAGAGAGACAAGGTAAGTTCAAGAGATCATCACATATTTCTCTACTAAAGAAATTCTATTTTCAACTGTGTATAGGTAGGAAGACATGCAGATAGACCCCAAACATGAACTAGACTAAGAAGATTGACAACAGGGATACAGCAAATAGCTCACAATTCTGACAATACTAGTACAATGTCGCATGAGGAAATATAGTCCCATGCAAAGATATGCCAGGATCATGTGAAGAAGTAGTAGTGATGGCATGAATATGTGTAGTCTTGTACGAAAAATCTAACATAAATTTGATAGAAAATCTGATAGATATGGTGTACAAGCTCACACAAGGATCTAGAATCTTGCTTGAAAAAGTGTAGAACAATGCAAAAGCTCATGTGAATTTGTGAAGAAAAGTAGGTGAGTAAGTGCAGAACTTGTCGGTCCAGATCATTTTTTGAGATAGAAAAAGGTTACGAGACACATCTTGGACTGTTCTCTGATAGAGTGTGCAATTTATAGACTAGTTTTTGACAATTTTAGAGAACAAATCTCTATTTGAATGTATGGGAATCAATCTTTAACAAGCACATAGGTTTGGAATGTAAAGAAGTTGTTATACAATTAGTAGTTTGAACATGTTGGATGCTTTAAGGATAGAAAAAAACACTCATTTATCCCTATAAAGAAAATGGTAGAGAAGACAAAATTTCTACCTCACAACTTATACGCATGCGTTCACCTCACATATCCATGTCACTCCGTAGAGGGCACCTATAATTTTGGTGTTTCCAAGGAATCAATAATATATGATCAAAGGTTACCCTTGAAGTAGGGGCCAATGTCATTTACCACCTTCAAATATCTAGGTGCATGCCTATGGTGAGAATCTACGGGAGAGATTATTCCCCCTCCCTATGCAAAGATTATGTCCCCTTTCAAAGATGAACTAGGTAGGAAACTAGCTAAAAGAGTATTTAATAGGCTTCCATTCACATTAACCTCTTGTTCCCTCAAAAGAAAGGTCTAGACCTCTTGGTCACACTAAGATCTACAAGTGTACACCCTCAACAAGAAGGGCTAGGAGTAGTGCCAATTAGTACAATAGATAGGGCTTCCTCAAGATGTTTGACATCATGAGTTAAGAGAAATAAATTAACATGGATTTGAAGTATTTCTCTAAAAAAATAAAATTTATTATAATGGGGTGGAATCACCAAAAAAAGGTGTGTACCCACTTGGGTCGTTCTTGTAGGTTCAACTTTCGGTAGGCTCCCTAAAGGTGACTCAAACTTTGCTCAGATTCAAGGGTCTAAGGTTTTGATTCTCTCAAAGAGAGAAGATAATAATACTCTACATCTGAACCTTATCGAAAGAAACTAGACATGTTCATCACCGAGCTAACTCCTCTCTCAAAAATTCTAAGAGCTTTTGCATTTCTGATTCTCTCAAAGAGAGAAGAGAATAATCCCTTCACTAGTGGATGTGTCAATTGATTTGTTATCTTCCCTCACCCCCATAGGTATCTATCCTTCTAGTAGTATCTACGTCTTAGATTCATTCATGGTCATTACTTCTATGTAATGAACAACCTAATACCTTATTCTGCTATCAAGACCCTTAAGATATTTTAACAAGGCCCTAATTAGACTATGTAAAGAAAGCATGAAATGGACAAAATATTTTGTATGTTTGAAATTCTTTGACAAGCATCTTTGATAGGCATGCTACAATCAAATAGGCAGCAAGTGTGCATAGTCATATTTTTAGGGAGCCTTCAACATACGTCCTGCAGGGCACTATCAAGTTTTATCAAAAAACAATATTAGGAAATCACAACAAATAGAAAGATATCATTAAACAAAAAACTGAAGTACAAAATTGAAAATTATAAGTTTTTGGTGTCAACGTTCACGCAAGAAAATATAGGGCTTCATGTGACGAAGTGTCTTTCTCACATGAGGAAATTCTTATACAAGCACAACTTTGTGTGATATAACACGCAACTTCATGTGAGAATCAACAGTAGAGACGTACAGATAGAATATGAAATTTGACAGAAAATAGTCAGAAGATGGGGCCATAAACTAAATTTCGTACCCCATGGTGGGCACCATAAATGTATATGCTAAATGTGGGCCTCTAGTTTAGCCATACACTTCAACATAGTCTTTTCTCATCAGTCACATACAAGAATGAATATGAGATCATTCATCCTGCATGCCTAGATGTTTTGACCAGTTGCCTCCTATCTAGGTAGGGTTTTGAGTAGCTCTTAGAATTGAGAGTCCAACAACCATAGACTAACTCTAGAATTGAGGATTGAAGAAAACATGCAAATGCAATTATTCTAGAATGAAATTATGAAATTAATATAGAACAATGATGAATGAGTATTAATCTAAGAACAATGAAATTAAACTAAGCTATAATGAAATGCATTGCTAATCTAAGAATGATGCTTGTCTAGAAATGATATTAAAATAGCAATAATGAAGGCTTGAATGCACACAATTTGAGATAATAGTTCAACAAAGATTCGATACTCAAAATTTGCATCCCCTGAATGAGAAACAAGAGGGTTCTTTTATAGAATCCCAAACTCAATCAATGGTTGAGATTGAATGAGACAAATAGTGGAGATTAAAAGGAAGTTCATTTCAAAATGGTAGGTTCCCTGTAGAGAGACAATCAACTATTTTCCTTTTGAGTGAGTGTAGTTAATTGGCTTGTTGCACTTTTGGATTTCCAATTAACTCAAAGTTTCCTTTTCTTAACTGAAGTGAGGATTTTGGAGAGAATATTTGATTAAATAAATACAATATGACCTAATAAATGAACTTTCACAATTATTTGAATAACTAAATTCAATTATTGAAATGAGGATATTTATTTAAAAACCAAATACTATTTAATTCCTTTTTATGTGTTTTAGCTAAAATGGGTGAATTTAATTAAATTAAAGTGCTAGGACTTTGTAATTAAATTTATCAATCATAGGGTTTATTTACACAATTATAGTCTATACTTGAGAATTAAATATGTGATTGATGCAAATTTAGGGTTTTGTGCATTTGATATTTAGTCAAGTAGAGTCAATTAGGAAGACAAAATTGCCTAGGGTAGTAGGACTTTGTGTCAGGATTAACAAGATAGAAATAATAGTTACATGCAAATATAAACAATATCAGAAAACAATAAACCACATAGAAGAGAACACAAGACACAAACATTTAATGTGGCTCACCTAATCCCTGGGCTAGGTCCACCAACAATGAACCCAATATTTTATTATCCAGTGATTACAACCTGATTACAATCCGTAATCCCTTACAGCTCAATACTGCCCCAAGAAGCTACTCAAACATACATGATGAAAATAGCTAACCCTAAGCAATATTATACATATTTTTCCACTTTAGGGTTACAACATGTTGGCCAAAAAAATAGCCAAAAATATTAGCCAAAAAAGCAACCAGAAAAATAGGTGGAAAAATAAGGCCCAAAACATTTTCCTTGAGGGCTGCCACCCCCAAACCCCCACGTCATCCTTGGCTTGACCCCCAACCCCAGTGAGGGTCCCTAGAGACTTTTCCAACACTTTCTTGATCAATCACCACAACATAACAATCTCCCACATGGGGATTGATTAGGCTCCACTCAAAACAAAAATCTCCCACTTGGAGACTGGTCTTGTAGCTAAACCGCTACCATGTGAAGCTCCCACTAGATCCAACCAACCTAGACTCTATTGTTCCTTCATTTTGTTTAGTCTAGTAGACCAACCGAAGTTGAAAAAGAGTTCAACTTCCACCTTGTTACTACCTTTGTAAATATATCTGCTGGATTATTAATGCAGGAGCACCTCTTTGAGGGCCCTCACCTTCTTGTTTTTAGTGTGTGTTGTTTTGTTTTTAGAATAAGATTCATAATGGTTGTGGACTCAAATTTTGGTTGTGTCTAGGCTATGAGTTAGTCCTAGAGGTCTGCTAGGCTTCTTAAGTTTGCTTTTCCCATTAACTCAAGCAAAGTGTCAATTTGGGGTTTTCAAGATTTCTCTAGAATAGTGGTTTAGAAGTTAGTGTTTAGTGGTCATGTGATGCATATGAGTGATTTGGAAGGCCTCATAATGGTCTATTTATATGTGAGAGTAAAAGTTGTTCCAGCAACTAAAAGTTGCTACAAGGCTGCAAGCAACTTTTTAAAAGTTGCTAATCAATTTCTTGTTTTGGAATGGTTCCCTTAACTAAGAGAGATAATAGACCCTAAAGACCTAACACTCACAAGAGGAAAATAATATTTAATGCTTTGACAACCCTAATGTATGGGTTGGTTGAGAGATTTGAGTAGCTACAATACGGAGAGGCAGACTGGTGAAGAAATGTGTGTAAAAGTCACCTTTGAATGATTGAAACTTTGTGAATACAATAAGATTTGTGTGAATCCATTTTTGGATGGTGTTTTGTATGTGTATATTTCCATTTGAGTGTTCATAGTTTCCTTTTCATTAAAATTTTTGTTAGTTTTGTTTAAAGTTTCTTGTTTCAGCCCATTCTCTACCTATTTGGAGAAGAATGGAAGCATAGGGCTGTAACTTTCTAATCCACCATGGGATTTCCATGGAACCTTGGATTATGAGAGTATAGACCCTCATGTACTTGTGTGAAAATGTAGGAGCCTAAGAGAGAAAGACAAACCATGGCTTGACAAACCCCTAGGCGAGTTTAGAAGAACCCGGCTAGGTGCAAGCAGCAGTCAAAGCACTCCAGCAGGTAATAGAGGAATTGTCCAAACTTTCCCTTTGGTGATAGTCAATGGTGATGTTATAAGAGTTGATCTTGTTAAGGAGAGGGTCTAAAAAGGTGTAGAAAGGTTAGGGTGAAGCTAGGAGCAGAGGGGAGTCACTAAACCCTTAAAACCCTCATAAATAGGGAATGTCATTGTACGGTCAAATGGGCACCTAAGACCCAAAAAATCCTTTAGAATGGGACATTTGTAGACAAATTAATTAAGGATAGGGTGTGTGAAATTTAGTGATAAGGGTCTCAAATTCTCTAGGAAACTGGAGGGAGGGCTAATAGGCCTCCTCCTTGTAGCCCTAATTTCCAAAGCAAGTCTTAAATTGAGTAAAGACCTAACTGAACCAATGCCATGAGTAGGTGTCTAATGTCTTAAATGCACCTTGGAACCTATTAAAACTCACTATTGGAGTGTGTAATTGAATTGGAAGCCAAAAGACCCTTTTTAGCCTATGAGAGGGTATAATTGCTAGAATGCAAAGCAAGAAGGTGAATGAATGGGAGTGTGAAACTTGGTGGGAAGGTTCGGAAGGTCAAGGGAGGTCCTTTGAAGCTTAAGGAAGCTTATAGACCTACATTGGTGTTGAGGAAAACTGAGATCCTAGTTGAGGATCAGGAGCATAGACAAGCTTGTCTATCTTAACTTATCCCATCAGATTGGTATCAAACTTAGTTAAGGCTTGGGAAGTGAAGGTGGATGTTTCAACCACTAGAAGAGTCAAGTGGATCATCTCAAAAAGAGAAGATGGTGACCAATGTAGAGCTAGCCAAGAAATTAGAAGATTAGGAGGAAGCTAACAGACTCCTGTAGGAAAGACTGTTACAGATGGAGCAACTCTTGGATGATGTTCAAGAAAAAGTAGATAAGGTGAATGTGAAGATGGAGGAGTAGGATGATAAGGGAAAAGAGAAGACTCTTGATGATGATGTACCTACACATGATCCTCCAACACAAGATGAGTAGTTTCTCAAAGCTCGAAAGGCTATCACAGGCAAGGCACTTGAAGGTGTCCCATTACTGACTAGCAGAATGGATACTAAGGTTGTCATGCAGTGGATTGAAGGAATGGAGAATCAATTCAAATGTGAAGAGATCTCAGAGGCATAGAAGGTCAAAGTGGCCAAATCTAGGTTGAGAGGACAAGCTTTAACCTAGTGGAACTACTTGCAAGGTGAAAGAGAGAAAGACGGAAAGAATCCAATCTCTAATTGGAAAGCTATGGTCAACAAAGTCAGGGAAGCATACCTACTAGCTAATTATGAAATACAACAACATAAGAAAAGGTTGATACTTAGACAGAAGGAGATGGATGTAGCTACTTATACTGAAGAGTTCCATAAGTTGAGTTTGAGATCCAAGATCCAAGAAGATGAGAGCATTAAAGTAGCAAGGTACCTCAATGGCTTAAAATGGAGCATAGTAGAAGAGATGAGTTTGTTCACTCCTACCACCTTACTTGGTTGTCAGCATATGGCACAAAAGCTTGAAGACAAACAAAGGAGAAAGCAAGAACCTAATTCCAAGAATAGAGGAAGAGGTAGAGAATCTAGAGGGGGTCAAAGAGGAGGTTCTAGTAGAGGTGGTGAATCAAGAAATCAAGGTGAGAGCAGACTCTTGGAAAAAAATTCAGAAATTAGTACAAGAGGATCTTATGGTAGAGGAAGAGGTTCTCAAGGAAGCAAAGGAAAAGGAATAGGAAGGAGTAGCTCCTACTTTACCACTATGAAGTGCTATCAGTGTGGACAACTTGGACACCTTGCCTATAGGTGTCCTGAGAAACAATCAGCCTCACAGAATGAGAAAAGGATAGCCTATACCCAAGAGGATAGTAGCAGCTCATGCACTAATGAGGTCAGAAAATTTGAATCAGAAATGGGGGAGAATCTTATGTTTAAAAGGGTACTTATCAGGCAGCCTAATCAAGGTGAACCCAAGCAAAGAAGGGCTCTTTTTAGAGTCAGGTGCAAGATAAAAGGAAAAGTATGCAAGGTTATAGTAGATTCAAGGTCTACCGATAACATTATAGTAGAGGAAGCAACAAAGAAGCTAAAACTTATAAAGATTCTAGATGCAAATCCCTACAAGGTAACTTGGTTGAACTAGGAACAGAGTGTGCTAGTTAATGAGAAAACATGGGTAGAGATTTCAATTGGAGGCTATAAAGACAAAGTGCTTTGTGATGTCTTGCCCATGGATGCATGTCATATTCTATTGGGAAGACCCTGGCAATTTGACAGGAAAGTGATTTATGATGGATAAGAGAACTCTATTTCTTTCAAGAAAGATGGAAGAACATTCAAAATTCAGTCCATAACTGAGAATGAAGAGGGTACTTCTAGAACTCCTAGTGTTTTGCTAAGCAATGGTAAGTATTTTCTACATGCACTTCAGGATGAGGAGACCATAGGGTGTGCTATTATGGTGAAACCAAAAGAAGAAGAAAAGAAGGTGAAGGCAGATTTACCATTGGAAGTGCAAAAAATGTTAGAAGAATTTAGAGACATAGTAAGTGATGGAACCCCTACCACTTTACCTCCAAGAAGAGCAATAATTCATCAAATTGACCTTGTTCCTAGTGATTCTCTACCTAAAAAAGTAGCCTACAAGCTAACCCTGGATCAAAACAAGGAAGTAGCAAGGCAAGTGCAAGAGTTGTTGGATCAAGGGCTGATTAAGAAGAGTATAAGTCCATGTGCAGTCCCAGTAGTCTTAGCATCCAAGAAAGGAGGAAAATTGAGACTTTGCATAGATTCAAGGGCTATCAACAGGATCACTATTAGGTATAGGTTCCCAATTCCAAGAATAGAAGATTTGATGGATTGCTTTGGAGGTGCTATGTATTTTACAAAGCTGGATTTGAAGAGTGGTTATCACCAAATAGGGATAAAGGAGGGTAATGAGTGGAAGACTACTTTTAAAACCACTGATGGATTGTATGAATGGCTTTTCATGCCATTTGGGGTTACTAATGCCCCAAGAACCTTCATGAGGTTAATGAATGAGGTCTTGAAGGACTTCATAGGAAGATTTGTAGTGGTATATCTAGATGATATACTCATATATAGAAAGACAAAATTAGAACATCTTGAGTACCTAAGGTTAGTAATGAAGAAGCTACATGAAGAGTAGCTAGCCATCAATCTAGAAAAGTGTGAGTTCATGCAGAAAGAGCTGGTTTATTTGGGCTTTGTAGTGTCCAAAGGTACTTTGAAACTAGACCCAAGCAAGGTGGATGCAATCTTGAATTAGTCTACCCCAAAAATAGGGACAAAAGTTAGAAGTTTTCATGGTTTAGCCCAATTTTATAGAAAGTTCATCAGGAACTTTGGTGGCATTTTTGCACCAATATTAGATACTATCAAAGGAGGGATAAAAACTAAATTCAAATGGACTAATGCAGCTGAGAAAGCATTCCAAACATTGAAGCAAGAGGTAGCTACTAAACCTATCCTACTCTTACCTACTTTTGACAAATTGTTTACCATTGAATGTGATGCAAGTGATACAATAGTAGGGGGTGTATTGAGTGAGGAAGGAAGACCTGTAGCATTCTTCAGTGAAAAGCTCAATGAAGCAAAGAAGAAGTATTTAGTTTATGACTTGGAGTTGTATGCATTGGTACAATCTCTCAAGAAGTGGAGGCATTATCTTTTGCCAAAAGAATTTGTGGTGTTTACTGATAATCAGGTTTTAAGCTATATTAACACTTACGAGAAGCTTAGTAATAGACACTTGAAGTGGATGGAATACCTCCAGTCCTTTACCTTCACAATCAAGCATAAGAAAGGGCAGCTCAACAAGGTAGCAAATGCCTTGAGTAGGAAGTTATTGACTATCCAAGAGGTATAGCTACAAAGCATTTGAATAGTAAGTTTTAAAGATTTATATGAGGAGGATGAAGACTTGTCACAAGCCTATAAGGTGTGCTTGCAGTTTGAGAACCATTTTCATGGTGATTTTGTAGATTACACCCTTTAGAATGGACTCTTGTTTAAAGGTAATCAGCTTTGTGTACCTAGAGGATCCATGAGGGAAAATCTAATCCAAGAGAAGCATAATGGAAGCCTAAGTGGTCATTTTGGCATAAAAAAGACTTTGGAGTTAGTACAGAGATACTACTTTTGGCCTAAGCTAGCAAGGGATGTCAGAAGGTATGTTGAGAAATGTCAAGTATGCCAGAGAGCTAAAGGAGGCTCAAGCAATGTAGGACTCTATCAACCTCTACCAGTTCCAAATAGGCCTTGGGAGTGTGTAAGTATGGACTTTATGGTTGGACTCCCTAAAACCAAATCAAGTATGGATAGCATCTATGTTGTTGTTGATAGGTTCTCTAAGATGATTCATTTCATTCCATGTAGAACTACTCATGATGAAAGTTATGTAGTACATCTCTTCTTTAAAGAGATAGTTAGAATCCATGGACTTCCTTTGAGCATTGTGTCAGACGGGGATAGAAAGTTCATGGGCCATTTTTGGAAAACCTTATGGAAAAGGCTGGGAACTAATCTCTCTTTTAGTTCAGCATACCATCCTCAGACTGATGGTCAAACTGAGGTCATCAATAGGGTGCTTGGCAACCTACTAAGGTGTCTAAGGTGTCTAACAAAGGACTATGGGCAAACTTGGGTTCTTGTTATATCTTAGGTTGAATATGCATATAATGATAGTGTGAAGAGGACCACAGGAAGAAGTCCTTTTGAAATTATTTATGGAAGACACCCTAGAGGAGTGTGTGAGTTGAGGGATTTAAGTTCCATGGAGTTGAAGAGTGGACAAGCTAAATATTTCACTCAAACCATCAAGGAGGTTCAAGAGAAAGTGAAGAGAACCATTATGGAGTCTACCCAAAGACACAAGGCTAAAGTGGATGAAAAGAGGAAAGATGTATAGTTTCAGATTGGGGACTATGTGATGGTCCATCTCAGCAAAGCAAGAATGCAAAAAGGCATGCCTACTAAGCTCCAAATGAGGAGAGTAGGTCCATGTAAGATCTTAGCCAAGTATGGAGAGAATGCCTACAAGTTGGACTTACCTTCAGACTTAGCCATCTCACTGGTGTTCAATGTTGCAGACCTGATCAGATTCAAGGGTGATATCAATCAGCAAGAAACATGTCCACCTAAGGTATTACAAGACATTGATACAAATGCCATGCCCAAGAAGGAACCGGCTAAAGGAGAGAGCATCTTAGAATCTAGGGTGAAGAGAGAAACTAGACATAAAATCTATATGGAGCACCTAATCAAATGGAAGGGTTAGCCTAAATCTAAAGCCACCTAGGTTGAAAAAGGATAGTTCAAAAAGTTTGGGATTGATCTAGCTTGTGCTGAGGGGGAGTATGGTGTAGGAGCACCTCTATAAGGGCCCTCACCTTCTTGTTTCTAGTGTGTGTTGTTTTGTTTTTAGAATATGATTCATAATGGTTTTGGACTCAAATTTTGGTTGTGTCTAGGCTATGAGTTAGTCCTAGAGGTCTGTTAGCCTTCTTAAGTTTGTTTTGCCCATTAACTCAAGCAAAGTATCAATTTGGGGTTTTTGGGATTTCTCTAGAATAGTGGTTTAGAAGTTGTTTAGTGGTCATGTGATGCATATGAGTGCTTTGGAATGCCTCATAATGGTCAATTTATATGTGAGAGTAAAAGTTGTTCAAGCAACTAAAAGTTGCTACAAGGCTACAAGCAACTTTTTAAAAGTTGCTAATCAATTTCTTATTTTGGAATGGTTCCCTTAACTAAGAGATATAATAGACCCTAAAGACCTAACACTCACAAGAGGAAAATCATACTTAATTCTTTGACAACCCTAATGTATGGGTTGGTTGAGAGATTTGAGTAGCTACAGTACAGAGAGGTAGACTGGTGAAGAAATGTGTGTAAAAGTCACCTTTGAATGACTGAAACTTTGTGAATATAATAAGATTTGTGTGAATCCATTTGTGGATGGTGTTTTCTATGTTTATATTTCCATTTGAGTGTTCATAGTTTCCTTTTCATTAAAATTTTTGTTAGTTTTGTTTAAACTTTCTTGTTTCAGCCCATTCTCTGCCTGTTTGGAGAAGAATGGAAGCACAGGGCTATAACTTTCTAATCCACCATGGGATTTCCATGGAGCCTTGGACTATGAGAGTATAGACCCTCATGTACTTGTGTGAAAATGTAGGAGCCCAAGATAGCAAGATAAGCCATGGATTGGTAAAGCCCTAGGTGAGTTTAGAAGAACCCGGCTAGGTGCAAGCAGCAGTCAAAGCACTCCAACAGGTAACATAGGAATTGTCCAGACTTTCCCTTTGGTGATAGTCAAGGATGATGTTAGAAGAGTTGATCTTGTTAAGGCAAGGGTCTGAAAAGGTGTAGAAAGGTCAGGGTGAAGCTAGGAGTAGAGGGGAGTCACTTTTCCCTTAAAACCCTCATAAATAGGGAATGGCATTGTACAGTCAAATGGGCACCTAAGACCCCAAAAATCCTTTAGAATGGATCATGTTAGGCCATTTTTCTTCCATAGCAAAAAATCCTTTAAAATGGCCTATTTTCTTGCAAATTTTCTTGAAGTGCCCTTGGCCCTATGTTCTTCAATGTGTCACCTTGCTCCTGTCCAATTTGCATGTGCTGAATCGCCAAATCCTAAAAGTTATTCAAAGTTTAAAGCCTGCTGAAAATACTTCAAAATTTGCCACAGTGTCGAAAACCCACAGTGTTTCTAAACATCCATGATGTTTTCGGTCTGTGTGTTTTTAGCCTTCATTGTTTTTGACCCTATGCTTCCTTCTTTTGTGCGCTTATCCTTTGGCGTCAAAAACTCTATGTGTTTTCAATCTTTCTCTATGTCAAAAATTTTGTGTTTTCGACCTTGGTCTTAACTGCGTAGGTGCAATGGGTGGTAGAGCCCAGTCCTTTAAATTTTCTTGTTTCTGATTCTCCAAGTCTTTGGGTAGTTACATCTTCTATCTAGTGACTCAGTGACTGTTAGTCATGTGATCTCAGAGTGTTTGGTGGTTATCAGCTAACATTTAGCGACCTGGCGGGCGATCTTTTTCTCTTCAATCACACAATCTCTTCATTCCTAGCGGTTAGCGGCTAACATCTCACAAACTTGTGAATGGTTAGTTGCATAGTCGCTAATGCTTAGTAGTTGGTTCATGGGTCCCAATTCTTTTCATTTCCTAAAGTCAGAGATCAAAGATCTACGGTCGGTGTGTGATCGCATGGGATATTCTTTCCCCATGCGATCATGCGCCCACCGTCTGATTTGGTGCTGATGGTTTGTTTGCTGTGGGCCCCCTGGCAGAGGTGGTGATGTGGTAGCCTTTGGTTGGCTATCACATGATCACATAGCCCATTCTTTGGCTAGGTGATCATGTGACCGGTCGACATGTATCCTTGGGGCCCAGTATGAGGTGGTAGTGTGGCGTCCGCTGGGGTGACGTGGCAGATCCTATGGTTGGCGCATGATCTAATGGGAGGTTTCAAGCCCATGTGATCATGCACCTATCATTTGATTTTGAGGGCCTATTTTTGGATGGGTCAATGGTCCCCATGTTGAGTTTTGATTGGTTACCGGTGTGCCAAGTGGAAAAGGGGTTTGCGGTGGGACCCATGTTTTTAGTGCCTAAGCATGTTTGACATTCGGCGATGAATGCAAATGGTTAGTCACATGTTCACATAGCCTTTTTCAAGGCTGTGTGATCATACGACTGATGTTTGCATTAGGAATTAGTGGTGGCGGTTGCAGAGTTAGGGCAAGTCCACCGTGCGGGTCTTGCCGGTGTGCTCAGTTTTGATTGGTCGGTGATTGGCGGTGGGACAGAGGATTTGTGTTGGTAGTCTACGGTCAGCATTGCATGGTTAAGAAGCCACCATCACATGATTGCAAGGGTTAGTTTGGTGCCTTGTGATCATGCGACCAAGGCACATGTTTAGCCCAGTTTCCTATGGTGGATAGGTTGATGACCACGCGACTGTGCCACTGAAGAAACTGTAAGGTTGCTGAGCCTGGGAAAGATAAAGAGATCTATGGTTCGGGCATAAAGTTTATCTCTATTCGAATCATGACTGCTGATGAGTTGGGTGCCAAAGATGTAGCCGTTTGATTTTGAATTCAAATCTTTTGAGGGTTTCCAGTGACTAAAAAGGACTAGTTTTCAATGCAGAAGTGATTGGAACTAGTAAAAAGTGATTTGCTTGCCACTCCAGTGTGGTCTAGGGTGCTTGGTGATCATTTGTAGGGATCTGTACCATGTAAGGAATGATTACAATCTTGGCTCGAGGCTTTTTGCAGGTTGCTTGGTTTCCTGCCCCTGCAATAAATTTTTGACCATTTCCAATTGGCTTAGTGGGTGAAAGGCTATGCCCTAGCTATCCGTAGCTTGTTGCAACCTGTTATGGGTTTCCAAGGTAGCTAGTGGTATAAAGTGTCAAATTTTTGACTTAGAGTGTGTTCTAAATTTTTTGTCAGTTCCAGTGGTTGTATCAACATTTTGGGAAAAACCTCAGGTATCTTTTGCATATTGTCTATGGTATTTTCTGAATGAACTTGTAATGCAGGGATTTGAATCCACATACTTAATACAATTTCTCAGTCTTGGATCTCTCCTTTAGTTTCTCTTAATGAATTCTAAGTTTTTTGGCTCATTGCATTTGGTTGCTTATGCATATGTTTCATCTCTTAGCCTTGGTTTAGAATCAGGTTAAAAGTCTCTGAGTGAAGCATAGGTTCATTTGGTCCAATTAGTAAGGATACTTGTAAGTAGTGTAAGAGATGTTTAACTGTGTTTATGGCTTGGATTCTCAGATGAATCTAGTAGTTGTCCTTGTGTTTTAGGTTCACTTCAGGTGTGATGCCCAATGGATAAGGCACTGATCTTAAGTTAGTATCCCTATGCTGATGCAAAGTGTTGCATGGTTGAATGCATCCTGTAGGAAACCAAATTATATTTAATGTTTCCAATCCTGTAATCCCTCATAGTTTTGAGGTCACAAGACCATTTTATCTTGCATAGTAGAGTTGATTCAATGAATGCCTAGTTAGCATTTAGCAATCCTTTACTATGATCTACTTTATGAATCTAGAAGTATAGGGTGTGTAGTGAGTTAGAATTTTGTCTAGATTAGGTGCACCCACCTTGGTTTTGCAGAGCCAGAAGTAGAAGAGGGCATATTAAGACCCTATAGTTGGTCCAGTTGCCTTACAGAGCTTTCACATTTGGATTTAACTAGTCCTAATATCAGTCTCAAGGCATATTGGCAGCCTGTTAGGGCATAAGCATCATTTTGGACACCAACAGATCTTTTTTAGACAAATTCATTAAGGACAAGGTGTGTGAAACATAGTGATAAGGGTCTCAAATTACCTAGGAAACCATAGGGAGGGCTAATAGGCCTCCTCCTTGTAGCCCTGATTTCCAAAGCAAGTCTTAAATTGGGTAAAGACCTAACTGAACCAATGCCATGAGCAGGTGTCTAATGTCTTAAATGCACCTTTGAACCTATTAAAACTCATTGTTGGAGTGTGTAATTGAATTGGAAGCCAAAAGACCCTTTTTATCCTATGAGAGGGTATAATTGCTAGAATGCAAAGCAAGAAGGTGAATGAATGGGAGTGTGAAACTTGGTGGGAAGGTTAGGCAGGTCAGGGGAGGTCCTTTGTAGCTTAAGGAAGCCTATAGACCTACATTAGTGTTGAGGAACACTGAGATCCTAGTTGAGGATCAGGAGCATAGACAAGCTTGTCTATCTTAACTTATCCCATCAATTATCATCTGTATGTATCTTTTCTAGCTTTAACTAATCGAATGAAATGGTACCGCAACTATGTGTATTTTGTCTTAGAGTGCAAAGAAGAATTATTTGCAAGATGAATGGGACTATGGCTATCTGTATATAGAAAATTATTTTTCTGTGGATGTCCCAATTATTCCATAAAGAATTGAAGCATTATCATCTCCTTAGCTGCCTCTGTAGCAGTAACATACTCTACCTCTATAGTGGATAAAGAAACCACCTTTTGTAGTCAAGAGACCCAACTCATTGTTGTCCCACCAATAGTAAATACATAGCATGTAGTACTCTGCCTACTATCTACATCTCCTGCCAAAGCTGTGTCAACATAGCCTTGTATAGAAGTACTAGATCCCCCAAAGTGTAATCACTTACTGGATGTACCTCTCAAATATTTGAGAATCCATTTGACTACATTCTAATGCTCAATTCCAAGGTGACTCATACACAACTAATGACTCCCATTGTGTGTGCAATATTTGGCTGAGTACATACCATAGCATACATTAAGCTCCCTACAGCTAAAGCATAAGGTAACTTGGACATTTTAGCCTCCTCTTCTAATGTCTTAGGACACATCTCCTTAGTAAATTTCAAATGACCAGGCAAAGGTGTGCTGACATCTTTGGCATTCTCCATAGAGAAATGTAGCAACACCTTCTCAATATAATCTTCTTGAGATAAAGTCAATTTCCTATTTTTCCTATCTCTACAAATTTTCATACCAAGGATTTGTTTTGCTACCGCCAAATCCTTCATAGCAAAAGAATATGCTAACTATTATTTTAACCCCTTAATGTGATCCATGCTAGCCCCAGCTAAAAGCATATAATCAACATATAAACTTAATATAATGTAGCTATCATCATCCAACCTCTTAAAATAAACACAATAGTCAGAATGACACTAAGTGTATCCATGCTCATTCATAAAAGTGTCAAACTTAATATACCATTGTTGAGGTGCTTGCTTCAAGCCATATAAACTATTCTGCAATCTACACACTAGATTCTCTTTACCCTTGACCTCAAATCCTTGTGGCTGTACCATTTATATTTCTTCATCCAAATCACCATGAAGAAAATTTGTTTTAACATCAAGCTTCTCTAAATCCAAATCTTTAGTAGCCACAATACTTAAAATAGTATAGATAGAAGTCATTTTAACAAATGGAGAAAATATCTCATCAAAATCAATACCCTTTTTCTGTGCAAATCCTTTTACAACTAACCTGGCTTTAAATATTCTTACCTCCATCCTCTTCTTTTATCATGTAAACCCATTTATTATGTAAAGCCCTTTTACTTGTAGGTAACTTACATAAATCCCAAGTTTGATTTTTTAGCAAGAAGTCCATTTCCTCTATCATTGCAAACTCCCACTGAAGCTTTGTATCCACCTACACAACTTCATTATAATATTCAAGTTCACAAGCATCTATTAATAAAATAGAATACAAAGAGGGAGAGAATCTTTCTAGAGGTCTACTTAGGCTTGTTGACCATCTAACATTCACTAGGGTTTTGGGTATTTGTTGTTTTTTTTGTTGTTGTTGTTGTTGCGGAGCATAAGGAACTCCTAGAACATTTGTTTTTCGAGTATCATCTAGTACTACATAATCATTTTCTTTCTTCTCATGCTGCTACAATAGGTCTTTTTACAACACCTTCTCATTGAATATGACATCCCTCCTTATAATTTTATGATTTTCAAAATCCCAAATCCTATAACCAAATTCATCAATGCCATATCCAACAAATACACATTTCTTTGACATAGCTTCCACCTTGGTTCTATTTTCATAATCTATATGTGCAAAAGCTACACAATTGAAGGTTTTGAGAAAAGAATAACTCACCTTCTTACCAATCCATGCTTCCTCTAGAATACCATAGTCCAAAGGAGTAGAGGGGCCTCTATTGATTAAATAAACAACAGTGTTTATAGCCTCTACCCACATGTTTAAGGGAAGCCTAGCATGCAACCTCATACTCCTTGGACACTCCATTATTGTCTTGCTCATGCGTTCAGCCACTCTATTTTCTTGTGGAGTCCTTGGTATAGTTTTCTACCTATGAATACCATTAGAGGAACAATAATATTCAAATTCTATGTTGCAATACTCACCGCCATTATCAGATTTGAGACATTTTATCTCTTTACCAGTCTAATTCTCAACCAAGCATTTCCATTTCTTGAAAGTTTGAAATACATTAGATTTATGTCTATAGAAATAAATCCATACTTTTCTTGTTGCATCATCTATAAATGTAACATAATACAGAGAGCCACCAAGGGAAGATACCTGAGTTGGTCCCCATACATCTATATGCACAAGCTCTAATTTCTCATTTTTTCTTTTCCTTCCCACTCTTTACAAAACTAACTCTCTTTTGTTTTCCATACACACAACTTTCACAAAAATCTATATTGACACATTTTAGACCAGGTAAAACTTTCATTGAATGAAGTGCCAAAGTGTTGTATTAGAATCTACAACAATGGTTTGATGTTCTTCCTGCTCTACTATAGCAACTGTTCCTGAACATTCATTTTCCTTTGAAATAATTAAAGTAGAAGGAACAGTATGACATGCACAAATATATAAGGTGACTACTTTCACACCTTTTTCTACTACTAAGGAACCTTTTGAGACATTCCAATTTCTATCATTAAAAGTAATTGTGCAACCCTCATCACCTAGTTTTCTTGCTAAAATCAAATTCCTAGTCAGTCTTGGAACATATCTTACCTCTTGTAGTAGCCAATGATTCCCATTCTGCAACTTAATCTTAATTTTTCCCTTTCCAACTATGTAACAAATTTCATTATCTCCCAAATAAACTAGCCCAAAATCCCATTGGCAATAGTCAATAAAATAACCTCTATGGGGTGTAGCATGAAATGAAGCCCCAGAATATAAAACCCATGAATCATCAATACTTTCTAAAGAAAGAATCAAAGCATCCTCTTCAGATTTATTACTTACCACATTTTCCTCCTTGTTACCTTCTTATTTGTATCCTTCTTTATTCTTCTGAGACTAGTAATATTTATTCTTATGGCCTGGTTTTCCATAGTACCAACAATCATTTGGCCCTTTGGATTCAGACCTCTTTCCCTTTGATTTTCCACTTGATTTTCCATGATTTCTAGAATTTTTTCCTCTCATTGGTTCTACCTATGCTTTGTACATTTAAGACACTCCCTGATGTGGAACCACCTAAGCTTTTCCTATGAATTCCCTCACTTAGAATAGCACCAGAAACATCATCAAATTTTAGGGTATTAGAACTAGAAACAGAGTTACTAACAACCATTACCAAGGCATTCCAGCTTTCAGGCAAAGAACGCAAAATCAAGAGAGCCCTAACTTCTTCATCAAAAATAACATGAACATAAGATAATTGATTGTAACTATATTAAACTCATTTAAATGATCAGAAACTAACCCACCTTGTGCCATTTTCATATTAAACAAATGCTTCGTGAGAAATACCTTGTTTGAAGCGGAGGGCTTTTCATACAACTTCACTAGGGTTTTCATCAAATATTCAGTCATCTTTTCTTGTGTAATATTGAATGCCACTAATTGTACTAGGAATAATTGAATACTACAAAGAGCCTTTCTATCAAGAATATCCTAGTCCTTATCCAACATTGATGACAATTTCTTGAATTTTCCTTCCAATGGCTGCCATAGATCCTTCTGATAGAGATAGTCCTCCATTTTCATTTTCTATAACTGAAAGTTCTACCATTTGAACTTGTCAACCTTCTGTACAACATAACACTTTGATGATTTAGAAAGATTGATAGAATGGGAGTTAATGCAAAAAAAATGGTTAGGGTTGGAAGATGCCATTTTTTGGGGTATTATAGCACCAACTTGACCAACGTTCCCCTTTTGAATAGCCAAGAAAACCTTGTAGAGATTGAAGACATACCTGAAGAGGAAGAAAATAAATCCTATGATGACATCTTCAACAATGATACCCTCCTAGGCACTTATGTACTCTATCAACTCACCATTAACATCATATAACTTCCCCTCATCCATCCAGAACTCATAGATTGAGATCAACCAAGCATCACACATATTGATGAGTTCCAAAGCATAGAAGTTCTCCTACGATTCATGTGAACATCAAGACAACAATTAGATCAACATTAGGAATCAATTCATGTCTACAAGCTTGACCCTAATGCATATTTAGGGAAAGAGGCAAGCTTTAGGCACAAAATTGAAATAGAAAAAGAAAAGAATAAGTATTAATGTGAAAACCCTTCTGGGGTGTATTCCAACTCTAAAAATGAGAAAATAAAGGGTGTATCTTCTAATGAAAACCTCTTTGAAGCTCTAAAAGAGGGAAACTTAGCTCTTCCTCCCATCCAAGATTATAGACCAGAGTAGTCTCTTATCATCATCGAGGAAGCCAAGCTAGTCAACTTGGCCATAGAAGAATACCCAAGAATCACGTACATCGCAACATCTCTAACAAAGGGAGATGAAATGGCTCTCACTATGCTTTTTCGAGAGATAGTTATAAATTTTTCATGGTCATATGCACACATGCAAGGGCTTGATCCAAATCTAGTTGTCCGTCATCTTTTAGTGGATCCTAATGCCAAGCCAGTAAAGAAGAAGCTATGGAAAATACATCCTTAGGTAGACCTATTGGTAAAAGTAGAACTAGAAAAGATCCTACAAGCCAAGATCATTAGAGAAATTTACTATTTAGAGTGTATTAGCCTCTGCAAAAATTTTCATGGCTCTATAATTTTTCTTCTGGTCTGTGCAATTTTTTTTAGGTCTCTGGCTCAAACCCTTAGCAAAATTCAAAAATCTAGCCGTTACATAGAAAAAACCCTAAGTTTTACCCTGGCCTTGTTTTATTTCCTCATTACCTTTTTGGCCACTTAAGTTTCCCTAAATGCATGTGTGCATTTTTCACTTCCTGATTGGTCGCTAATTCACCAAGTCTTTTCAGTGATTAGTTTTCTTTTTTGCGATTACATGACTAAGCGTTCGCGTAATATTTCAAAGTTTGGAAATTACCAAAAAGTGTTAAGCGACTCAGTGAATGATTTATTTTTCCTTTAGTCACTTATTCATGAAATGGTAGGCCCTTTTCATAATAGTTGATACATGTGGACCGATTGTCAATTTGAAGCTGATGTGTCATATAGTTATTGGTTGCCGAGCGATGAGTTGGATCTCATGCCAGTGGGGCCCAATGTGAGAAAAGTTTGATCAATGGCTGGTGCATGATCTTAAGCAATATTCTTCCTTCTCTAGATCATGTACCCACCATTCATTTAGATGCCTTCAGAGAGATGGGTCCACTGCTAGGTAAGCACACATGGCATTTCCCTATTGGCCGAAAGAATCAATGACTTGGCAGGAGGTGTCAGAGGGACATTTCAATGAAGAAAAATGGTTTATCTGTTTGCCAAATTTTGTGACGTGGTGGTCTCTCATTGGTCAAGTAGTTTACTCAAAAGGGTGGGGTCATGCTTTGGTGATGTTGGAAAAGATTCAGGATCAACACTTGGCACGTATTCTCATAAAATATTTTAAGCCTTTTAGATCATGCGCCAGCCATCCATTCTTCCAGGTGTTCATGTCAAAAATAAAGGTGGGTCCAAAGTGACACATAGGCACATTTGGCTTCCTATGATTGGTCCATGAGGTAATGATTTGGTATTTGTTAGTATGACCTAGTTTCTAGATTGTTAGAGGGTCCTGACATGTGCAGAGGGTCAATGGTGGGCATAAGTTCTTAAGTGATGTGTTAGATGCATGCAATCTTTAGATGACCGTTGATTTCATCTTTTTTAGAAGTGATAAAGTAAGTGGGTCCACTGCTATGTGTACATGATTTGGTTGCTTCTGATTGGTCAAGGAGGTGTGATGTGGATTTTGTGAGTGGGGATGATGTCAGAAAGATTGATCGATGGTTGGTGCATGATCTTAAGGAATATTCTCTATCTCTTAGATCATATGCCAGCCATTCATTTTGATGTCGAAGGATCAGTAGGTCATGTGTCAGAGATGACCAAGTAGGTAGTAACAAATGGCATGATGACAAGTGGCATAAAGCAGCCCGAATCGAGGGTCTAAGGTTTGGCGGTCTGGATAAATATGTTTAGCGGCCTGACAAATATTAAAGGGGTTCACTCATTTGCTAAGTAAGATGGTGATATGCTAAAATGTTTGGCAATTCAGCGAAGGAGTGTTCGTGCAATCGCTAAATTAACTAGTGGTAGCATAAAACATTCTGTGAACTGGCAAAAACCCTTTAGTTGCCAGTTCACCAAATAAAGACTAAGGTTAGTTTTTCCTTTGTTTGCTGAATCGTAGAGTTAAAGCTGGGTTAAGAATTTCATTTTGCGAATAGAAAAACCTTTGTTGCTAGTTCACTAAGAGATAACCCAAGGATAGCAGTTGAGTTAAGACATAAAGCCCATGAAACATGAGGATTTTATGCTTATGACTTAAATGTGATCCAGATTTAAATGTGGACCGCTAATATACTGCTGGCGCCATTAAAATGACCGATGCTACTAGATTTCAAATTTTCAAAGGGTTTCTAGCGATAGAAAGGACCAAAATTGAATGTTTAAGTGATTGGAGTTGGTAGAAATGACTTTCAAGCTTTTGTAGAGCGGTCCAGGGGTTTGATGATTGATTGTAAATGGGTTTATGCCTTAAGGGAATGGGTTTTCTTGCTCAATGCATGTTGCAGATGTCTGATATGATTGTTTTGCAAGGTAAATTCATGTTTCTTGGTACCATTCTTAGAGATTTCTCATAATTAAGATCATTTTAAGATTTGTTACAACCTGGTTATTTGGTTTCATCTCTTGCATTAAATTTTAATTGTTTCTATCTAGTTTACTAGGTGAAACCTTAACCCTAGCTGTCTGAAGCTTGTTGCATCCTGATTTTTGGGATTCCAAGGTAGCTAGTGGTATAAAGGGTAGCAATTTTGACATAGTGAGGGTTCTTGAATTGAGGAGGTTCCATAATTTTTTGGTGTTCCAATATTTTGGTCCCTGTTTATTGATGGTATTATACTAAACAAGGGGAGCTTGGATTTTGGGTTTTTATCCTAGTATTTTATGGTTTGATAATGTATTGATCCTTCAAATTTAAATGAGACCATAGTTGAATTCCAATCTTAGATTTGTGTTTTTCTTCTTGTTTTAATCTTGGGCTCATATATGTTAATGTCACAAAGTGAGTTAGCATATGGTAAACAAAGATTATTGTGAAATTATCTTTGAGTTCCTAACAAAGTTAGGATTAAAGTCTTTCAGGTAGTTTCAGTGAGTTCATGGTTGAGTAGGAATTTGATGACCAGGTTTGGGAGTGAGAGGGATAATAGGCAAAGAACTTATCCTAAATTTAGATGTGTTTGAGTTAGGACTTATAGTTGATATATGTTGTTGAGTGACTTTATGCCCCGGATAAGGCACTGATCTAATTTCTAGAGGTGGTCCATCATCAATCACACACACAAATTAAATGATAAAATCTTTCAATCAGTTAGTAAAAGACATAGTTGTATAATATTTTGTGATTCCTTTCAAGAAGTGAATCAAGGGTATACTTGCCTGAGCATTGAAGCTCAAAGTGTAGGATGATCTCATTGATCCTTGTCAATTGGCACTTTTCCTTGCAAACTTTAGAGTGGTGATAGAGTCAATGACATTAAATTATCAATCATAGTGTAAACCTACAAGTAGAAAGAAAAGGTGAACTCCAATAGAATGGCGACTCTGCTAGGGAGAGTCTAGAGAAAGAAGTTAATATAATAGCTCTTGTGTTTCTCCTAATGTATTCAGTGTCTTCTTAAGCTAAAAAGTATTCCCATTTTTGTGGGTGGTGGCTTGAAGGTTAGAACTAGTGCTATAGATTGAAAATCATAGACAAAAGAAGGAATATTAGGTCTTTTGTCAAGAAAAATCTAGAGGTTACTTTAGAACAGTTACCTAGATCAGGAAAGAAAAGTTGGATTAGGAGAAATGAAGAATCTACAAGTGCTCCTATGAGAGAGAAACATAATGTTAGAAGTAGAGCACCACAAGCATCTTCAAGTGAAGAAGATTCACAGTATAAGAGTTCAAAGTCTAATAGTGGTCGCTCTATGGACAAATCTTATGATACCCCAAAACCAAATTTTCAAGATAAAGGTGCATTACCTGTAGGGCAGGATGTGCAAGAAAGAGACATGGGTTTCAGGCCAAATATAGGTCCTGATGAGGATACATTTAGAAGGTGGCCTATGGGACCAAGAAGGGTCTATTTTCCATATCATGATCCTACTGATATAGAGGTGTCATCAAGCTCTGAAGATATCTTGGTAGATCCAAATGATTTGAATGCTTTAAGGTTGCAGTTGGCAGAGCAGGATGCCATATATAAGAGGTTACAAGAGGAAAGAGAGGCTGAGAAAGTCAATGCTTTGATGGAAAGATAGTCTCTTCTTAAAAAAATAAATGAGATGAAGGAGAGAAACAAGATGCTTGCTTCTACTCCCAAAACTTTGTAGCATGATGTTTTTGGTGATCTTGAAGTTTTGAGAAGTGAGTAGGAGCATTTGCTGCAAGACCATGAGTTTGATGAAGAAGGCCCTGTGATTAGGCAGGTTTGAAGTTATACTCCTTTTCCTAAGGATAAAGATGGGCAAGTGATTACTAGACCTTCTATTTTCATAAGGGAAAAAGGAAAGCAAAAGATGGTGGGAACCCAAACAAGCAAGCCAGTGGCAATACCAAAGATCCCACCACCTAATTCAAGTAAAGAAATAGAGTTAGAAAGGAAAATAAAAGAATATGAAGATCTAGCTAAAGAATTGGAGAGAGCTGAAATTGAAGCTTCCATTGCAGAAAAAAGAAGAAAGATCCAATTCTTGAAGGCTTCAACAAAAAATACTCCTGGCCCATCTACTACTAAATTAGGTATGCCATCTATGACTACTACTGTTCCACTTAGTAATGCTACTACTAGTAATCCAATTCCTACTGCATCTACTAAGTCATTTGTTGACCCTAATAGACAGTCAAATGTAAACATGGGTGGGAATGTAAATAACAATGCTAATACTAGTGGTAATACTAGTTCAAGTTTTCAAAGGAGACCTATGCAATTAGAAGGCTATAGGAAAATTAGTTTTGATGGAATACTTGGCTACCCAAATTCTTTTCCAAATGATATAAGAGATAAGATACCTAGGTTTGCTGGTAACAATGCTATTAATTGTGAAGAACACCTTAGGTTATTTGTGGATGTATTAAATGATTATGAGGTTGAGCATGAGGATGTAGTCATGAAATTATTTGTTCAGTCCCTGATGGAGGATGCTAGAGACTGGTTCAAAAGACTTCCTGACAGATGTATTGACACATGGGATTCTTTTGAGAAGTGTTTCAAAGAGTAGTATGGTGATAGGCCTAATGCTAGCTTTATGCTGAATGAATTCAACACCATAAGAAAAAATTAGAATGAGTCTGGAGCTGAATTTAATATGAGATTTTAGAAGGGCATGCATAAGTTGTTTCAAGTTATGAGGTTAGATGACAATGTTTTTTTAACCACATACTTTAATGCATTTGATGGAAAAATGGGATACTTGTTGAGGGACAAGGAACCAAGAACCCTTAGAGGTGCTTTCAGGATTGCTATCAATATTGAAAACAATATGAAGATATCAGGAAAATTGGGTGGGAAAAGAGAGGATCCAAAGTTGTTTGGAGATAGAAAGTATAAAAGGGATAATGAAAGAAGTGTTGGAAATAAGAAGCAAGAGGAAGATAAATTGGATAAGGTGTTGAATGCATTGAAGGATTTGAAAGCACCTGTTAATAGGAATAGTAATGTTCCTGCTAATGAAAAGCCTCAGTTCAACAATACTTTCAATAAACATAATAGACTGTAGAATTATCCCTACAACACCCAATGGAAGGATGGAAAGCATATTGTCCCTCCTACAAGAAATAATAATGATAGAGTTGTCCCTGATCCTCTACAAAAATATTCTATAAATGTTATAAAGGATACACCATGGTGCATGGCATGCCAGTCCCATCATTCTACAGAACATTGTGTGGTAGCACAATCCATGTCAACATATCAAGATGATAGTGATGAAGTGTTAGATCAAGAGGAGACTCATGATGACATTGGGTGTAACATGGAAACTTCATATCTAGGATATGAAGATGATTTTGATATTGATGAAGAAGTAGATGTATGCTCAAAGAGACATAATCAAGCACTTTTCCATCAGGAGGTTTTTTCTGATAATGATGATATTGATGAAAAGACATGTAACATGAACTCTTCCTTTGAGCCAGAGAACTTAAGAAGACCTTCAAGAGAAGAAATGGATAGAATCACTATAGAAATGATTGACCAAGTGCAAACTAGAGGCATGGTGGCAAGGGATACAAATGGGAAAGTTGCAAGAATGTTTATAAAGAACACCAATTCCAGAGAACCAGGTGAGAATAAGTCTAAAAGTGATCATATGGTAAGGTTCAAGAATGTAAGAGGTAAGAAATGGGAACCTAAGGGAGTTGGAGTTGAAAAAACTTCTAATGAAATAGAGAAGCCAGTTAACACAATGGCTAAAGATGAAAAGATGAAATCTACGAATACAACTAATGTATCAAATAAGCAAAAGGATACTAAAGTAGTGTAGATTGAGATTCCTCCTTCTGCTCCTATTGATATGTTAGTTGTATTGTCTCAAATAACTGTTAAGGTTCCTTTCTCAAAATTTTTGAGGATCCTTGAACATAAGGATAGAGCTATTGCATGGGTAGATAATGTTCATAACAATGATGTTGCATGCAATGAATCTCAAGCTAAAATTTTGAAAAGAGTAGAAGCTTAGGGATTGGAATCTCAGATTCCACCTATATACTTGGATAGTTCTAGCAATGCTAGCCTTGAGAACATAGATCTATTCTTTTTGAGTGTCCTTATGAATGGAATGAAATTGAGAAATTGTATGATTGATTTAGGTGCCTCTAATACTGTCATGCCTTTCAAAATCATGGAGAAGTTAGGCCTTAAAGTTGATACAGTTCAAGGTAGATGTTGTGCAATTGATCAGAGAGAAGTACTAGTCATTGGGACTATAAATGCAATGCCTTATAGATTGGCAGCCTATCCAGAGAAAGAATTAACCATGAGTGTTTTAGTGGTGGACATCCCTCCTCATTATGGGATGCTATTATCTAGAAGATGGAGTGCTGCCATGGGTGGAAGTTTACAATGTGACTTGTCCTATGAAACTTTCAAGATTGATGACCATTTTGTCAAGATTGATCGAGAACCAAGAGTATGCCACATGATTGAAAGGAATATTGACAATGAAACTACATGCTTTGTGGATACTGATATCAATGCTTTGAGGGCAGAAATCCCTATGCTTGAAAAGGAACCTACATTGCTATCTACCTTCATTGAGGTAAATACTAAATCTATGAGGGGTGATTTATGGGTGATGTACTTTGATGGTGCTAACTGCAAAGATGGAGTAGGGGCAGGTATTTTGTTCATCTCTCCTGATGGAAATACTTACAAATTATTTTTCACATTGAATTTCTTTTGTACCAATAATATAGCAGAGTATGAAGCATTATTGTTAGGATTGAAATTGGTACAAAAGCATGGAATTAAATGCATAAAAGTTGTGGGGGATTATGAATTGGTGGTGTCCCAAGTCAGGTCAGTGTATGCTTCCAAGAACAAAAGGTTGAAATAGTATAGAAATGTTGTGTGGGATTTTATTGAATGTTTTGATGCCTTCAATGTTGAATGGAAGGATAGGAGTAACAATAAGATGGCTGATTTGTTAGCCAATATAGAAATCAATCCCAGTGATATTACTTTTGTTGGTCTCTCTAAAGTTGAAATTTAGACTAGGCCTAGTATACCAGACAATGTTGAAAATTGGCAAGTCTTTTAGGATGACCAGGATATTTTGAAATTTATGAGTTGTGAAGAGCAATATCATGGTCAAGAATTAGATTGTTTACCTCTGATTGAGACTATAGTAGGAAAAGAAGTTATCCTTTGTAATGAAGTCATTCAACTAAAAACTAACAAGGTTCCTCAGGAACTTGTTGTTCTTGAGACTGTATTTGATAACTAGGACAAAGTTCAGAAGGATGTTAAAAAGGAAAGTCACATAGATTTGGAGGAGATAAATCTTGGAACACAAGAGACACCTAAGAAGGTGTACATTGGTAAAGATATGTCTCATAAAGTAAAGACATCTTTAATTGAATTGTTAAGAAAATTCAAGCATGTTTTTGCATGGTCATATGATGACCTAAAGGTTTATAAAGAAGATTTATTTCAGCATATTATCCCATTAAAAGAAGATGCTAAACCTTCTAGGCAAAAACAAAGGCCTATTAATCCTACTTTGGCACCCAAGATGCAAGAAGAATTGATGAAGCTAAGAGATGTTGGAATTATAAAGCCTATTAGGCATTCTTCTTGGGTTTCAAATAAGGTTCCTGTCAGGAAGAAGAATGGTGACATTAGATTGTGTGTAGATTTCAGGAACCTAAATACCAGCTCATTAAAGGATAACTATTGTCTGCCCAACATGGAAGCTATGTTGTAGAGAGTGACTGGATCTGAATTAATGTCTATGATGGATGATTTCTCTGGTTACAATCAGGTAATTATAAAAGAATTAGAGAAATTCAAGAAAGCTTTCACTACACCTTGGGGGACATATGTTTATGTGAGAATGCCTTTTGGTCTCACAAATACTAGTGCAACTTTTTAGAGGGCAATGGATGTTGCCTTTGCAGATTTTATAGATGTTTTCCTTGTTGTGTATCAGGATGATTTAACTGCCTATTCCAAGAAGGAAGTGGACCATTGTGCTCATTTAGAGAAAATATTTGTGAGGGCTTTGGAATATGACATTTCATTAAATCCAAGGAAATGTGCATTTGGTGTCACTGAGGGTAAGTTGCTTGGCCACTTGGTTGGCAAGCAAGGAGTTAGAATTGATCCTGTAAGAGTGGCAACCATTGATAAGATTCAAAGACCAAAAAATGTCAAAGGAATTCAGTCCTTCTTTGGTTAAGTAAATTTCTTGAGAAGATTTGTTACAAATTTTGCTGAAGTCACTAGACCTATATCAAGATGTTGAACAAGGGATCTTCTATTACATGGGAAGGTGAGCCTGATGAAGCTTTCAAGAATATCAAGTGGGCTATTAAAGATGCACTTATGCTTAAGGCACTTGATTATAGTATCCCAATGCATATCTTCTCTTTTTCATCTTTTCATACTATTGTTGCAGTGTTGTTGCCGAAAAATAAGGAAGGTTATGAGCAGCCTATTGCATTTTTTAGCAAATCTTTGCAGGTTGCTGAATTGAAATATGACATCAATGAGAAATAGGCATATGCATTGGTCAAGGCTATGAAGGCATTTAGGTGTTATTTGATGGGAGCAATTGTGATTGCCTTTGTACCAAGTGCAGTAGTTAAAGATATCTTCTCATAGCAGGAGGTGTCTGGAAGAAGATGTAGATGGATCAATAGGATCCAAGAGTTTAACATTAATATCCAAATTACCAAATTGGTTAGAGGACAAGGATTGGTAAAACTAATGGCTCAATCAAATCTTGATGCAAATTAGATCAATCAGGCTGAGATTGATTATAATTGTGATATGGATGATTGTATCTAGTATCAAAATATCATCTATTACCTAAGAAACATGAAATGTCCAGTAGACATGGATGACAATAAGAAAAGGACTTTGAAGTTACAGGCCATCAGGTATGTGATTGTGAAATGTAAATTATATAGAAAGAATTTAGATTGCATACTTTTGAAGTGTGTGGATGAAAATAAAGCTAATAAATTGTTGAAGGAAATGCATGAGGGAGTTTGTGGAGGACATTACATGGGTAAGACCACTGCTCATAAAATCTTGAGAGTAGGATTTTGGTGGCCCACAATCTTCAAGGATGCAGAACAGTTGGTAAGGAGGTGTGATGCTTGTCAAAGATTCTCTGGGAAGCTTAAATTTTTAGGTAATATGCCCTTAAGGCCAATAGAAGTACAAGCTCCTTTCCAACAATGGGAAATAGATTTCATTCGGGAGATACCAAAAAAGTCCAGTAGAGACATTCTTGGATACTAGTTGCCACTGATCACTTTACTAAGTGGGTAGAGGCTATCCCCAAAAGAAATGAAACTAGTAAGGTGGTCACTGATTTTTTATTGAATAACATTATTACAAGGTTTCATTTCCCCGAGAGGATAGTTAGTGATAATGCAATGTGCTTCAAGTTTGTTGAATATAAAGAATTCTATAAAGGTCTAGGAATTTAGAGGTCAAATTCCTCACCTTATCATCCACAAGGAAATGGACAGGCAGAATCATTTAATAAGAGCCTGATGAAAATCCTAAAGATGATCCTTGATAAGAATAAAAGAGCATGGAATTCAAAATTTCCATTAGCTCTATGGACTGATAGGGTTATTATGAATAAATTAATTGGTTGTGCACCATTTGACCTTGTATATGGGATACATGCAAGAATGCCTCAAAATAATTTATTGGAAATATATAAGTTTGTTTAGTTATATGATGATGATATAGATGATGAAATGCAATTGAGAATTGAGGATCTCATCAAACTGGATGAAACAAGAAGAGAGTCAGCTTCAAAGAATGTCAAATTGCAGTTGCAGGTTAAAAATTTGTATGATAAAAAGACTATTGAAAGAAGGTTTGAACCTGATGATTTGGTATTGATTTGGAATGTCAGACTGGAGGATAAGGGAAAACATGGTAAATTTGATCCAATCTGGTTAGGGCCATGTTTAATTCATGAAAAATGGGGCCAAGATTCATATATTGTCAAGGAATTAAATGGTGAAGTTCAGGAATTGCCAGTTCATGGAGAATTCTTGAAGAAATACTTCGATTGAAGGTATTCTTATTTCCATGAATAGTAGTTAGGTCTATATATGTTGTAAATTATGTACATAGTTGCTTGCCCCTATGTCATTTCATCTTAGTTCCTAGAGTTTTTATCTTGCTGCTCTCTGTTGTTCAGTTTTGGTCTTGTGGGATGGTCTGCTTTAACCAGTGATTCTAGATTCTTGCCATGCCTGCAAGAGACATGCATCCCCAGACAGAGCCACTGTTAGCCTCTACAAAAAATTTCATGGCTCTAGAATTTTTCTTCTAGTCTCTGCAGTTCTTTTTAGGTCTTTGGCTCAAACCCTTAGCAAAATTCAAAAATCTAGCCATTACATAGAAAAAACCCTAAGTTTTACCCCGGCCTTGTTTTATTTCCTCATTACCTTTTTGGCCACTTAAGCTTCCCTAAACGCATGTGCACATTTTTCACTTCCCAATTGGTCGCTAATTCACCAAGTCTTTTTCACGATTAGTTTTCTTTTCTTCAATTACACGACTAAGCGTTCGCGTAATATTTCAAAGTTTGGCGATTACCAAAAAGTTTTAAGCGACTTGGTGAATGCTTTATTTTTCCTTCAGTCACGTATTCATGAAATGGTAGGCCCTTTTCATAACAGTTGATACATGTGGACCAGCTATCATTTTGAAGCTGACATGTCATGCGGTTATTAGTTGCTAAGTGATGAGTTGGATCTCATGTTAGTGGGGCCCGATGTCAAAAAAGTTTGATTAACGGCTGGCGCATGATCTTAAGGAATGTTATTGCTTCTTTAGATCATGCACCTACCATCTTTTTAGATGCCTTCAGAGAGATGGGTCCACTGCCAGGTAAGCACACATGGAATTTCCCTATTGGTCAAAAGAATCAATGACTTGGCAGGAGGTGTCAGAGGGACTTTTGAGTGAAGAAAAATGGTTTGTCCATTTGCCAAATTTTGTGACATGCTGGTCTCTCATTGGTCAAGAATTTTACTTAGTACGGTGGGTTCATGCTTCAGTGACGTTGGCAAAGATTCAGGATCAATAGCTGGTGCATATTCTCATAGAATCTTTTAAGCCTTTTAGATCATGCACCAGTTGTCCATTCTTCCAGGTGTTCATGTCAGAAATAAAGGTGGGTCCAATGTGACACATAGGCACATTTGGCATCCCATGATTGGTCCATGAGGTAATGATTTGGCATTTGTTAGTGGGACCTAGTTTCTGAATTGTCAAAGGGTCCTGACATCTGCAGAGGATCAACGGTGGGCATAAGTTCTTAAGCGATGTTTCAGATGCATGTGATCATCAGATGACCATTGATTTCACCATTTTTAGAAGTGATAAAGTAAGTGGGGTCCACTGCTACGTGTACATGATTTGGTTGCTTATGATTGGTTGAGGAGGTATGATGTGGAGTTTTTCAGTGGAGCCGATGTCAGAAAGATTGATCGACGATTGGTGCATGATCTTAAGGAATATTCTCCATCTCTTA
This sequence comes from Chamaecyparis obtusa, assembly GCA_027943335.1. NCBI lineage: Eukaryota > Viridiplantae > Streptophyta > Pinopsida > Cupressales > Cupressaceae > Chamaecyparis > Chamaecyparis obtusa. The sequence continues at coordinate 148,700 of BSBK01002538.1, forward strand.
GATCATACATCAGCCATTCATTTTGATGTCGAAGGATCAGTGGGTCCTATGTTAGAGATGAGTAAGCAGGTAGTAACGAATGGCATGATGACAACTGGCATAAAGCAAGCCCAAGTGGGGGTCTAAGGTTTGGCGGTCCAGATAAATATGTTTAGTGGCTTGACAAATATTAAAGGGATTCGCTCACTCACTGAATAAGATGGTGATATGCTAAAAGGTTTGGTGATTTAGTGAAGGAGTGTTCATGCAATCACTAAATTAAATGGTGGTAGCATAAAACATTTTGTGAACTGGCGAAAAGCCTTTAGTCACCATTTTGCCAAATAAAGACTGAGGTTATTTTTCCTTTGTTCGCTGAATCCCAGAGTTAAAGCTGGGTTAGGAATTTCATTTCATGAATAGAAAAACCTTTGTCACCAGTTCACTGAGAGATAACCCAAGGATATTAGTTAAGACATAAAGCCCGTGAAACATGAGGATCTGATGGTTATCACTTAAATTTGATCCAGATTTAAACATGGACCACCGATATAGTGCTGGCACCATGAAAATGACCGTTGCTACCAGATTTCAATTTTTCAAAGGGTTTCCAGCGACAGAAAGGACCAAAATTGAATGTTTAAGAGGTTGGAGTTGGTAGAAATGACTTTCAATATTTTGCAGAGTGGTCTAGGGGTTTGATGATTGATTGCAGATGGGTTTATGCCTTAAGGGAATGGGTTTTCTTGCTCAAGGCATGTTGCAGATGTCTGATATGATTGTTTTGTAGGGTAAATTCATGGTTCTTGGTACCATTCTCAGAGATTTCTCATAATGAAGATCATTTTAAGATTTGTTCTGACCTCTTTATTTGGTTTCATCCCTTGCATTAAATTTTAATTGTTTCTATCTGGTTTGGTGGGTGAAACCCTAACCCTAGTTGTCTGAAGCTTGTTGCATCCTGATTTTTGGGATTTCAAGGAAGCTAGTGGTATAAAGGGTAGCAATTTTGACTTAGTGAGGGTTCTTGAATTGAGGAGGTTCCAGAATTTTTTGGTGTTCCAATATTTTGCTCCCTGTTTGTTGATGGTATTATATTGAACAAGGAGAGCTTGGATTTTGGGTTTTTATCCTAGTATTTTGTGGTTTGATAATGTATTGATCCTTCAAATTTTAATGAGAACATAGTTAAATTCCAATCTCAGATTTATGTTTGTCTTCTTGTTTTAATCTTGGGCTCATATATGTTAATATCACAAAGTGAGTTAGCATATGGTAAATAAAGAGTATTGTGAAATTATCTTTCATTTTCTAACAAAGTTAGGATTAAAGTCTTTCAGGTAGTTTCAATGAGTTCATGGTTGAGTAGGAATTTGATGATAAGGTTTGGGAGTGAGAGGCATAATAGGCAAAGCACTTATCCTAAATTCAGGTGTGTTTGAGTTAGGACTTGCAGTTGATATATGTTGTTGAGTGACTTTATGCCCTGGATGAGGCACTGATCTATTTTCTAGAGGTGGTCCATCATCAATCACACACACAAATTAAATGATAAAATCTTTTAATCAGTTAGTAAAAGACATAATTGTATAATATTTTGTGATTCCTTTCAAGAAGTGAATCAAGGGTATACCCACTTGAGCATTAAAGCTCAAAGTGTAGGAGGATCTCATTGAGCCTTGTCAATTGGCCCTTTTCCTTGTAGACTTTGGAGTGGTGATAGAATCAGTGACATTGAATTGTCAATCATAGTCTAAACTTGCAAGTAGAAAGAAAAGGTGAACTCCAATAGAGTGGATCTCCAACATGATGCCTATCACCAAACCTTAAGGAGAGATAAGAATCTACACAAACTTTAGGGACTTAAACAAAGCATGTCCCAAGGATGATTTTCCACTACCTAACATAGACATGATAGTCGATCTCACAACTGGCCATGAGATATTGTCACTCATGGATGGCTTCTCAGGGTACAAAGAGATTCAAATAGAAGAATAAAATCAACACAAAATTGCATTCACCACACCATGGGGAACCTTTTGTTACAACATGATTCCATTTGGGATAAAGAACGCAAGAACTACTTACTGGCAAGCCATGACAGCCATGTTCCATGATATGATAAACAAAATATTGGACGACTATGTGGATGATATTCTTACAAAATCTAAGACACGATATGAAGACCTAGACATTCTTGAAAGTGTGTTTGATCATCTCCATCATTATGGATTGAAGTTGAATCCAATTAAATGTTTCTTTGGTGTAACATCTGGAAAGCTCCTAGGCTTCATTATATCATGCCATGACATAGAGTTTAACCCCAAAATGTTCAAATCCATTATGGAAATGCCTCCTCCTAGAACACTCTAGCAGCTCAGGAGCCTACAAAGAAAGCTCCAATCAGTGCATCAGTTTATATCACAACTGGCAGAAAAGTGCCAACCTTTCATGCATCTCCTTCGCAAGGACACAAGCTTAATATGGGATCCCATTTCCTAATGAAGCTTTGAGAAGCTAAAGGAATATCTAGAAAAATCTCCCATCCTTGTACTGCCAATTTTAGGATGCCCTCTCATACTCTACATCTCAGCAACCATTACTACATTGGGGGCACTATTGGCACAACATGATGACAATAACAAAGAGAGCCATTTATTATATCAGTTGAACTCTTGTCATCTATGAGATTAATTATTCACCAATGGATAAAGCATGTCTTCAAGTGGCCTTCACCACCCAAAAGCTTAGACATTACATGCTTAGCCAAACAATCAAGCTCATCTTAAAGGTGGACCCATTCAAGTATATGTTATCAAGGACAACTCTCATAGGCCATATGGAAAAATGGGTCATGCTACTTAGTGAGTTGGACATCTAGTACATAGATAAGAAAGAAATCAAAGGGAAACTAATTGTCAATCAGCTAGCAGAAGCACCTCTGGTGGATGCATATCCATTAATCATGGAATTCCTTGATGAGAACCTCTGTATGATTGAAGAACAACCAATATGGAAGCTATACTTTGATGGCTCCTACACATCACATGAATCATGGGTAGGAATCCTATTCATCATAGCTAAAGGTGACTATTCCAAAATCATTCAAATTAGGATTCTCATATACTAACAACATTATAGAGTATGAGGCACTCATCTCAGGCCTCACAATACCTATCCAATGGAATATCACAGAACTGCAAGTGTTTGGAGATTCACAGATGATTATCAAGCAAGTCCTAGAAGAATTTCAAACAAAGGATGACAAGTTTCTACCCTAGAATTAACTGCTAGATAGACTGAAAGAGCACTTTCTTACCCTACAGTTCATGCAGATACGAAGGATTCAAAATAAAGTGGCTAATGCAATGGAAACCATTAAATCCTTATTGGAAATCCCTCGTGACTCATCGCAATATGAGTTCTTAGTCAAGAATCTACACACACCTGCTTATGAGAATTTTGATTTAGAAACGGTGTGTGTCTTGGTTTGTCCTCAGTCCCCATGGTACCATGACATCCATACATATCTTAAAAATGGCATCATATCTCCCCATCTCACCAACACCCAACACCAAAATCTAATTCAAAGAGCTTCCCGCTACACTCTTTTAGTCAATGCCCTTTATCATCGAGGATATATAACATCCTCTCTAGGTGTTTAGATTCAAATGAGGCCATCCTATCTTTACAAGAGGTACATGCTAGAATTTTTGATGCCCACATGAGAGACATGGTCCTAGAAAAGTAGTTACTTTGAGTCGGGTATTATTGGCCAACAATGGAACATGATTCTTGTGAATTTGTCAAGAAATGTCTACCATGTCAGTAGAATACAAATTTGATTCATGCTCTAGCACAAGAATTACAACCCATTGCACCACCTTCACCATTTTCATGTTCAGGCTTCAACCTCGTTGGGTTAATCACTCCCCTTTCCTCAGATGGACATAAATATATCATAACAGCCATAGAGTACTTCACAAAGTGGGTTGAAGCAATTCCACTCATCTTCACTACTGGCATTCAGATTTTTAAGTTCATCTCATACCACATCATTTGCCGCTTCGGCATCCCCTCCACCATCTTCACTAATCACGACACACCTTTTGAAAACTAGCATATGGATGATCTATGTGCCAAACTCCACATCCACCATCATTTCTCTAGCCCATACTTCTCCCAAGTAAATGGAAAAGCTAATGCAACCAACAAAACCATCCTCAAAATCCTCAAGAAGGTTGTCAATAATTATGGTCCTGACTGCCACCTCCAAATAAATTCTGCCCTCTGGGTGTATTGTACTTCTTATCATACTCCCACATGCACCACCCCATATTCCCTTGTATATGGTGCCAAATCTATTCTACCCATCGAGGTCAATCTCACATCATTATGTGTCTCCATGAAGAACTATACCACAAATAAATACTATAGCGTGGCACGCCTCACATAGCTGGACCTGTTAGATGAAAACATGTAGTGAGCATGTCATCACCTAGTTGCATACTAGAATTGACTCAAAAGGAGTTATAACAAGAAGGTACATCCAAGACAATTCCAAGTGGGCGACATGGTCCTAAAGGAAAATCAGAAAGTGCAAGCACATCGAGAAAGAAAGGGCATGTTTGAGCTTACTTGGTTGGGTCCTTATGTTCACTAGTAGAATTTGGCAAATAAATGACTACATCACTAAAAAATTTAGTCATGTGACTAAAAAGTTTAGTCACATCACTAAAAATTTTAGTCACATGACTAAAACTGATCAAATTGTACTAATTTTTTTGTAATTCACAAGTATAAATGACTAATTTTGTCATCGGGTAAAATCACATGGTCAAACAAATAAAATTACTAAATAAATGACCAAATAAATTTCTAAATAATTAGTGACTAATAATTAGTCACCCAAACAAAATTAGTAAATAGATGACCAAATAAATGATTAAATAATTATTCACCCAAACAAAAATGACTAAATGAATGATTATTTCTCCTTTAGAATAATATTTGATAAAACCATTGACTTATATACAACTTAGAAGTTCCATTTCACCAGTAATGCTTGTTCACCAATAGGCTTATTGCATGAGAAATCCATCTACACCTTTCTCATGACAAAAATCTAGCTTTCAGGTGATTTCAAAATTGATAAAAAAAATTTAGTGATAGAATCATAAGAAATAATTACCATATAAAAAAATTCAGTCATGGTTTACTATGATAGGTATTTTGAATACTTCCTTTGCAGAATAGGGCTAAGTGCATGACTAAAATAGAGGACAATTAATATTTCAAAAGATTGTTCCAAAGTAAGTCATGTTGGTTTGAAGACATGTTGTAGTGGTCCTTAATAGGTATCAAAATCAATGATTTGTTTGAAGATAAATGGATTGAAACTACTACAAAGTCCCTCTCAACTAATAGCTGATCCATGTGGGCTATCAACAAAAGTGTAACTGCTCTTAACCTCTCCAAAAATGCTTGCAAATATTCATTTAATTTGATGACAACCCAAGGTTCATGCATTTATTTTTGAAATATAAATAATAATTACTAAGTGTTTTATAATTGAACACTTGGTAACCATTTACATGTAGAAATCATGAATAAATCTCCCTAAGACCTAATTTGCATAAAAAAATCTAGAATGCTTTCATATTAATCACTAGAAGTTACAATTAAAACAATGCAAACTGAAACTCACATGAGATATATCCTCTCTCTCTTTATTTACATGCAACCACTTTTGATGACAAATATTTATGTGATTTATAAATAAATAAAATAATAATTATATTTAATAAAACATATATTTATTTATTTTTATTTTAATAAATATCTTTTATCATTCTACTTATAGATTAATTATAATAAAGTGATATTAATACATCACTTTGTTAAAATCTATGTATTAACAACATATATCAAAATTAAATAAAAATCATAAAGGCAAAAGCCTTCTCCTTTGGCAGGTTAAAAACGTTAATAGTGAAATTGGCCCCAAAACTCATTTTTGGTTTCCATTTAATCAGTTTCCATTTCTCTGTAGCCACAATGCTAGGGTTTGGAGACTATGATTTTGATCCTATTCAGAGATTTCTTGTAGACTACACGCAACTATTGGTAGATTTTGATCGCATTCCTCGAGCCGTTAATTTGTACAAAAAGAATTTGGTTTTCTTTTGGTACTCTGCATATTATTTAAAAAGAGTTTGGATCTTCAGATGTTCCTTTGTTATTTTGGTTTTATTTGGAACTCCATCTTTCTTGCAAACATTCATAATTAATCTTGAGAATTTCACTATCTTTCTATTTTGGTTGAAACTGTACAAAACTTATGTGTTTGAGCATATTGGATAGGTTGCAATATCCATTCTTTTCTTTGTGTATTTCATTCTTTCTTTATACAAAAACACTGAAATTTCTTCAGCTCTCCTTTGTATATAAAACTTCATGACTGGAAATTCATATGCCTATTATTTGAATGGAATTATAAGTTGATTCTTTCCAGTATGATCAATATGATGAAGTTGTTCATGATTAAGTTGATGTTGACATATTTATTTTTGGAGAATTTATTTCCATTTTTTTAATGATACAAGGAAAGCTGGCTTATTAATTATAGGCAGGAACTTGGGAGGAAAGGAGTTTGAGCACGTGGGCAAGCAGTAGGATAAAGGTGTGTAAATACAACATTTAATCATGTACATTACTATATGCAATTAGATATTGTTATATTATCTTGTATAAAATCTAATTAATTTCTATGCTACCTACGTTATGCATCATGAATATCAGGAACTGCTCAATTGTTTAGACACTCAAGAATTAGAGTTTGCAAGTGGAAGTGCTAAAATTTCAGAGGTATAAAGCTACATAGGTGAGGTAAGGCCTCAACTTCATAATCAGTTTGAAAATATGGTCTATTTAGATGTTTAGTTGCCAAAACGTGTAGTCATTCTTATATTTTGTGGCGATTTTTGGTAGCTTATTTTCAAATTCATAAGTAGCTATAAACATAAATGCATGGTTACATATGGTAGTTACCTTTTTCATGATTGTTATACATAGAGTACACCATGATGTTGTACTGGAAGTACAACCAAGAGAAAACATTATATGTGTAATGAAGTTAACCTGTATGTTTTCTAATATATATTCTCGTCCTTTGAGGTTGTATTTTAACATGGGATCTCCTGCATTAATTACTAAGACCAAAAGGTGATATCCTGGAATTAAATCAAAACATTCTTGTAGGCTTCCATAGTAACAGTGCACAATAAGAAGCGGGTTGGCTATTCTTATGAAATTTCCATGAGGTTTCAAGGTTGGCTCCTTTAAAATGCTTTGACATGGCATGGATTTTTTGGGATGTCTTCTAATGTGTTTTCTATCGCCTCCCCAATAGTTGATGGAATAATTTTATTGTATGATTCATGTTAAGGTTTGAGGCAGAGAAATGGTTGATCAATTAGGGAATGAAGGAAATAAATGACAATCTAAAAATTCTAGAAGCCTCATTCAGTGAATTGGACGATATGTAGGTTTGTAGGTCTGAAATATTTAAAATCCTTTGGTAATTCCATAGACTAGAATATGTATCATTTCATGCATTGAAATTGCAAGGTGTGGCTTTGAAATGTTTGAAATTATTAAATTCTATTCTTATTCCACATATTAGATTGTATGACAATTCATGGACTGGAAATTTCTACTGGTGTTATCTCAATGTTGTAGAGGCAATGCAGATAATGTCTACGAATAGGGAAATGTTTCATTTATATTGCATAATATTTTGACTAAGGCGACTTCAAACTTAAGAATAAGTTACATTCCTTTGCTTCTCTACTGTGTCTTTGAGGTATTTGAAATTTGGAAATAATATAGTAATTCCGTAGATTAGAAATTCAAATTAGAATGTATATCAGTTTTTGTACTGGAATTTTTAATGCTACATTTTCAAGTTTCTAGAGGCAATGAACCGAACTTATACATCTATTAATAAAAAAAATTTTGGCTACATTGTTTAATGCCTTGAATGAGCTAACTTGAAAATATTTTGTATCCTTTTTCCATACACCCTTTATGATTATCCTTTTGTTTGAGCAAAGCATATTTTTTTCACATTATGTTGTTTTGTCAAGATTTAACTGTTTAGTTTTTGACACAAAATTTGTTGACCTTTATTTCATTAAACCAATTGTCACAAGCATATATGTAGCACTCATTGCATCTAGGTGATCCTCAAAGGGTGAAGCATCATAACTTCTTGGGAGCTCACCCATCTCAAGTTTACTTCAATTCAAATGAATATAACCATGGAATTGATGGAATATGGATGAAGTGACTGAGAGGGGGGGGTGAATCAGTCAACCATAAAACACTTCACAATTAATTCTTTCCAGATCCCTTAGGATATCTTAACAATGTTATCTGTTTTAGCACTCGGTAAATAGATTGCAGTAATATTGAAGATGCAGAAAGTATTAGCAAAATTATCTTTAGATATTCATCAGCACATGTATATGATTGAGAAAGAAATTAAGAACACAAGAGACACAAGATTTAACGTGGAAACCCAATATGGGAAAAACCACCAATGTATCTAGATACTGATTTTCACTTTTTTGAAGTGATGCCCGGTTAGAAGCCAACCAGGTAAAAGGTTACAAAACACACTGTTAGGTGTGACCTTGTTAGAGGATTTAAAACACCCTGCTAGGAGTGGCCTGGTAAGAGGTCTTGAAAACAATTCAATGGAATTGTCACCTTGTTAGAGGATTTACAATATGGTTGTTAAACCAACTCGGTTAAGAGATTTAGAATTCACTGTTACAATGATAAAAAAGTAACAATGAAAAATGACCTGTATAATAATGCAACTGTCTTGCTGATTACAGATCTCTGTTCTGCATAAGTCTGATCCTTTCTGATCGAATAAATCTCTACTGCACCTCAAGGATATCTGAACATCCTTCACAAATTCACATACACCTTTCCTGCTTTTCTTCGATAAATCTTCTCCTGTATTTCTTATTTACTTTTCACATTTGACCTTTTATTTATATGATTTTAGATTTGTTAAATTGACATTATTTAGTATAACAGTCAGCTGAATTAAGCAAACTCTATTTGCAAAAATTCTTCAAGGGCCGACAGTGCTCGGTGACCATAACTTTCTATAATCTTTCGAAGACCGAGGGAACTCGGTAAACACCGACAATCCTTTACCTTTGATAACCAACTGAACTCGGTAAACACTAACTTTTCCTTCGATGACCGACTGAACTCGGTAAACACTAAATTTCCTTCGATGACCGACTGAACTCGGTAAACACTAAATTTCCTTCGATGACCGACTAAACTCGGTAAACACTAAATTTCCTTCGATGACCGACTGAACTCGGTAAACACTGATTTTCTTTGATAACCGAGTGGACTCAGTAAGCACTAATATTTCTGTCTGGCAGACCGACTGAGCTCGGTAGTAACTGGTTACTGCAGACTATGACATTGTGTGACATCAAAGATAATACATAATTGAGTAGCAATTTCCTTCAGACAATTGTTTCCAACAATCTCCCTCTTTGGCATTGATGGCAACACAATATGTCATATCATAAGAAATTTGAAAGAGTTAGCTCAGTTCAGATTCAAATCTCCCTCTATCAGCAAACTTCCTGTATCCTAAAAATTCTTCCTTCTGATTATTGAAAATTTCTTGAAGTAATAGCAAAGACATAGCAAACACTCCCTCTTTGACAACACATGCCAAAGACAATTCACATATTACCGGTGAAAATTAATGTACCTCAAGTACTGATTCATATGCAATGATTCCTTGAATATGCTGCATCAACTGGTTGATTTTCAATCATTTTCTGGTTGATGCATCACTAAAACTGTATTTAGTGAGCCTCGGATAGGGGAATGACCCCTAACTTACCTCTTAGATACACAAATGCATCCTTAGGTAGTGGTTTGGTAAAAATGTCTGCAATCTATTCTTTTGTATGAATATATTCTAATCTGATTTCCTTATCCTGCACCAATTCTCTGACAAAGTGATATTTAATAGCAATCTGCTTGGTTTTGGAATGCATCACTAGATTCTTAGAAATGTTTATTGCACTGGTATTGTCACAAAATATAACAACTGGTTCTTTGATTTCAACCTTCATACCTTCTAATAGCTGTTTAAACCAAACAATATTTGAACAGTTTACTGCAGCAGCAACATATTCTGCTTCAGCTGTGGATTGAGATGTGCAATTCTACTTTTTACTAGTCCAAGATACCAGTCTTTTTCCAAGAAAAAATGCTCCACCGCTTGTGCTTTTTCTGTCATCAATGTTTCCTGCCCAATCAACATCAGTAAACACTTTTAAGTCTAGATTGCCTCCAAATTTATACCACAAACCATATTCTTCAGTTCCTCTTAAGTATCTTAAGATTCTTTTTATTGCCATCATGTGATTTTCCTTAGGTTTTGCTGAGAATCTAGCTACTATACCGACTGCTAAGGCAATATCAGGTCTTGTATGTACTACATACTGCAATTTTCCAATCATAGATCGGTATAGGGTCTGATCAACTTCTTTTGAATCATCATTTTTGGTAAGTTTCAGTCTAGTACACATGGGTGTACCAACTAGTTTTGAATCTTCCATACCAAACTTCTTAAGTATTTCCTTAATGTATTTAGATTGAGTAATGTATATATCATTCTTGCTTTGCTGAATTTGAAGACCAAAAAAGAATTTTATTAAACCAAACATAGACATTTCAAATTCTTTGTTCATTTGCTCTGAAAATTCTTTGCACTGATCCTCATTCCCTGTAAATATAGTATCATCCACAAATATTTCTGCCAATACAATTTTGTCATCCGGTCCTTCTTTAATATATAGATTACTGTTATCATTAGCTCTTTTGAAATTAATCTAAATCAAATAGTTATGGAGTCTTTCATACCATGCTCTAGGAGCTTGTTTTAAACCATACAATGCTTTGTGTAACCTGCAGACCATGTCCCTTTTATCTGGATCAACAAAACCTTCAGGTTGTTCAATGTAGACTTCTTCATCAAGAATTCCATTGAGAAATGCAGATTTTATATCCATCTGATATACCTTAAATCCTTTGTGTGCTGCATAAGCAAGTAGAGTTCTTACACCTTCTAATCTTGCAACAGGAGTGAAAGTTTCTCCATAATCTATACCTTCTTCTTGAGAATAACCTTTACATACTAGTCTAGCTTTGTTTCTAGATACTTGACCATCTTCATTCAGCTGATTCCTTAATACCCATTTTGTTCCAATTACATTCTTATCTTTAGGTCTAGGTACAAGAGTCCAAGTTTTGTTCTTTTGTATTTGTTCTAATTCTTCATTCATTGCTTCAATCCAATTTTCATTTTCCAATGCATCTTTGATATTTCTAGGTTCAAAGTCAGTAAGCAGACATGTACCTTTTAGCTTGCTTCTTGTCCTAGTACCATCTGATTTGTTTCCAATGATTTGATCTGGTGTATGATGTCTTCTGACATATTTGGCTAGTATAGGTTCCTTGCCTTTTGAATGATTCATGCTGTTGTCTTCTAGGATCTCTTCTTCAGGTTGCTCAGGCTCAGTAGATATTTGCTTGGTAACTTCAGGCTGAAACTCGGTCTGAATTTCTTCCTGTGACTCGGTTTGAACTTCTTCCTGTGACTCGGTTTGTGACTCGATAACTGTGCTTGGCTCGGTAGATATAGTTTCCTTACTGATAGTTTTGTCTGCCAATGTTTCAGGTTCAATGTAAATGAATCTTCTGTAGTTCTCAGGTTCCCTTTTGCTTTCTTCCTCAGTCTTTTCTACAAACTCATCAAATTTTACATGTATACTTTCTATGACTTTGTGAGTAGATAAGTTCAGGCATTTGTATGCCTTGCTTTTGCTAGAATATCCTAGGAATATTCCTTCATCACTTTTCACATCAAATTTATTTCTTCTAGATTCTTTTAAGATATAACACTTGCCACCAAATATTTTCATGTAACTTATATTGGGTTTATAGCCATACCATAATTCATAAGGAGTTTTGAATGTCTTTCTTCAGTTGTACTCGGTTCAAGGTATGAACTGCAGTGCTGATAGCTTCCTTCTAGTACTTTATAGCGATGTTATTTTCTATCATTAGAGTCCTTGCACAATCCATAATAGATCTATTTCTTCTTTCTGCTATTCCATTCTGCTCAGGAGTTCTAGGAGCTGATACCTATCTTTTAATTCCTCTTTCAATGCAAAAGTTGTTAAAATCATGGGAGATGAATTCACCACCTCTGTCTGATCTTAAACATTTCAATCTTTTCCCTGTTTCCTTTTCTACTCTTGCTAAGTACCATTTGAACTTTTCAAATGCTTCTAATTTTTCTCTTAAATACATAACAGTCATCATTCTAGAATAATCATCAACGAAAAGAATAAAGAATTTATCTCCAGTATAGCTTTGTATTCTAATAGGTCCACATAAATCAGTATGCACAATTTCCAAAATTTCTTTAGACTGATAGTTCTTACTCTTGAAACTAGTTTTACTCATTTTGCCAATCTGACAATTCTTACATAAACCAGTGTCAGGTTTCTTCAAGGTAGGAATGCCTCTAACCTTCTTGAATTTGCTTATTTTTATCATGTTATCAAAATTCACATGACATAACCTTTTGTGCCATAGCCAACTTTCTTCTATTTGAGCAATAAAGCATGAATATTCACTGAGATCAAGATAAAATAAGTTACCTTTTGTTTGTTTGCCTGATCCAATGAGTTTTCCTTTTCCATCCAGTAGTCTTGCTTGACCATTCATGAATTCAACCTTGAAACCAGTGTTGATTAGCTGTGCTACACTTAGAAGATTATGTTTTAGTCCTTCAACCCAATAAGCATTATCACATATGAGTTCTTTGGTTAATGAGATTCTTCCTTTTCCTTTTATACAACAAGGTTCATTGTTTCCAAATCTTACATTACCACTATCACAGTCTTCTAGATATTCAAATTTTGTCTTGTCACCAGTCATGTGGTGTGAACATCCGCTATCTATTATCCATATATCATCTTTGCTTATATGAGAAATAAGTGCCATCTTATCTTCATCATCATCAGATTCATCTTTTATAGCAATAAAGACAATTTCTTCTTCACTATCATCAGAATCTTTAGCCATAAAACATGATTTCTTACCTTTATCCTTGTATGATTTGAAATTCTTTTTGCCATAGTACTTGTGACTTCTCTTCTCTTCCTTGACTTGCTTGTTTGGGCACCTAGCTGCAATATGGCCAATTTCTTCACATGAAAAATAGATTAAGGGAGTTTTACCTTTATATTTACCTTTCCCTCTAGAGTACTTCTTTGCAAGTAATGCTTCTACAATTTCAAGATCACTATCAGAACTTTCTTCTGATACTTCTTCACTTTCTGACTGAACTTCTTTAATTTTCTTGTTCTTCTTTAGTGAAACCTTGGCCTCAAATGCTGATTCAATATTTTTGGAACTAGGAACATAGTTGTCATAGTTGTCTAATTCAAAGGCTGTCAATCTTCCAACTAAAGCATCCAAAGTTATATTGTGGTTTGTTTCACATCTTCTTTCTTGAATAGCTGATACTCTTATTGCATAGATAGGGAGTAATGTTCTGAGTACCTTACTTATAACAGTTTCATCTGAGATTGTTCCTCCAGAAGCTCTAATTGCACTTACACTTGCTTTGATTCTTTCAACATATTTTGCAATGTTTCCATCTTCCTTCATATTCATCTTGTCAAACTATCCTCTTAGGCTTTCTGCTTTGGCTCTTTTCACATTTGCATCACCACCATATATTTTCTTCAGTGCCATCCACATTTCATATGCAGTAGTGCAGTCTTTAATATCATCAAATTCTTCATAGCTGAGAGCAGATGCAATGTCTATCATCATGGTGTTGTGAGTCTTTTTATCTGCAATGTCTTCGACAGTTGATGCGCCATTAGGAATTGTGTATTCTTCATCAATGTATTTGCATCCTAAATCACCAATGGAAGCCAGATGAAGTCGCATGAGACCTTGCCATGCTGAAAAGTTATCTTTGTTGAGCTTTGGAATTTCCCTCTTGTAAGACATCCTGATCTTTAGCTTAGGTCTTTGAAACCCTTCCTGCAAGCACCAAATGCTCTGATACCAATTGATGGAATATGGATGAAGTGACTGAGAGGGGGGGGGTGAATCAGTCAACCATAAAACACTTCACAATTAATTCTTTCCAGATCCCTTAGGATATCTTAACAATGTTATCTGTTTTAGCACTCGGTAAATAGATTGCAGTAATATTGAAGATGCAGAAAGTATTAGCAAAATTATCTTTAGATATTCATCAGCACATGTATATGATTGAGAAAGCAATTAAGAACACAAGAGACACAAGATTTAACATGGAAACCCAATATGGGAAAAACCACCAATGTATCTAGATACTGATTTTCACTTTTCTGAAGTGATGCCCGGTTAGAAGCCAACCCGGTAAAAGGTTACAAAACACACTGTTAGGTGTGACCTTGTTAGAGGATTTAAAACACCCTGCTAGGAGTGGCCTGGTAAGAGGTCTTGAAAACAATTCAATGGAATTGTCACCTTGTTAGAGGATTTACAATATGGTTGTTAAACCAACTCGGTTAAGAGATTTAGAATTCACTGTTACAATGATAAAAAGGTAACAATGAAAAATGACCTGTATAATAATGCAACTATCTTGCTAATTACAGATCTCTGTTCTACATAAGTCTGATCCTTTCTGATCGAATAAATCTCTGCTGCACCTCAAGGATATCTGAACATCCTTCACAAATTCGCATACACCTTTCCTGCTTTTCTTCGATAAATCTTCTGCTGTATTTCTTATTTACTTTTCACATTTGACCTTTTATTTATATGATTTTAGATTTGTCAAATCGACATTATTTAGTATAACAGTCGGCTAAATTAAGAAAACTCTATTTGCAAAAATCCTTCAAGGGCCGACAGTACTCGGTGACCATAACTTTCTATAATCTTTCGGAGACCAAGGGAACTCGGTAAACACCGACAATCCTTTACCTTCGATAACCGACTGAACTCGGTAAACACTAACTTTTCCTTCGATGACCGACTGAACTCAGTAAACACTAAATTTCCTTCGATGACCGACTGAACTCGGTAAACACTAAATTTCCTTCGATGACCGACTGAACTCGGTAAACACTAAATTTCCTTCGATGACCGACTGAACTTGGTAAACACTGATTTTCTTTGATAACTGAGTGGACTCGGTAAGCACTAATATTTCTGTCTGGCAGACTGACTGAGCTTGGTAATAACTGGTTGCTACGGACTATGACATTGTGTGACATCAAAGACAATACATAATTGAGTAGCAATTTCCTTCAGACAATTGTTTCCAACTAAATTCCTGAGATCAAACCCACTTAGCTTCTTGCACCATTTGTAAAACATGTAGCAAGTGTTGTGCCTTATGAGCCATTCATCGTAGAGCCCCATTAGCACATCCATGAACAAGTGAGAGGGTTTTTTTGTTAGTGTGTCAAATGATGGTGTTGTATGAGGATTCAATTGTGTAGTTTTAGTCAAATATATTGATTCACATTTCATGAGTATTGGTCCATAGAAGCACATTTGTCATGAGCATGAACATGCCATTTAGCATTTTTTGCATCTAGGTGATGCTCATAGGCGTGAAGAACCAAACATTTTTGGGAGGCCACCAATCATGGTACTCCTAAAGATTTCTTAACCATGGAGTTCAAGTTAAAGGTTGTTCAAATGGGGTAGAAAAACCAGTTGGGATTGATCTTGAGGGAAACCCTAGTTCAAGCATGAGGGGTTGGGTGACCTCCCAAAAAAATACTAAGGCTTCACCATTGTGGAGTGAACCATTAATTATAGTGAGATATGAGTTTATGTGAACCATTAAGAATTTTGGGTAAAAACAGGTAGGGGACATTACACTAGTGCAAGTTGAGAATAAATAACGAGTTGTCCAAAGAAAAACATGATGATATTCCTTCATAGGAAATCCTAGCTATAGCATGGGTTAAAATTATTGGAAAAATAGAGTTGATATTTTTCTCATCCAATTGTTCATCATCATTATTTTTGTGAACTTTTAGGGATGTCGTTAATCCATCTCTAGTGTTTTCTTTTCTTATGATTATTGACATTGAATGCCCCATATCACCATTAAGAGTTGACCAATTATTTGATTCCCAAGTATAAAATCTGGTTTGGTTTCTTCTATATCAATCTCTTGGTTTCATTCATCTGGGCTACCATGCTCTACACTCTGTTACTTTCTTTTTTTTAAATGGTAGGTCATATTGTGCTATTTCAGGCAATGTAAATGGATTTATTGGAGTAGGCCAGCCATAAAGTGTCAAGATTATGAAGCTCATGTGTTCCTCTGAGATAAACATATTTTCTTAACCTCTTTATTGAGGTTGAGCAAGCCAAGTTTTATCAAATATAAACATCCCAAAATAGTGGATTCAAGTGCTTAATTTTACAAAGTTTTCATGATTTTTCAGTTATGCAGATTATTTTTATTTAGAAAATTTATCCATGCAAATGTATAGGTTCATTATTTAGTTTTTGCCACATTTTATACATCATTTTCCCTTTCAAATAGAAAAAAATGAAAAACTTCCTAAATTTCCTAAAACTTAGTTTTGATATCTTTTATTGTGTGAACATATAAATAGCTCTATTTTGCTTCTTGATAACTTGAATTATGAAGTGTTTATAGTTGTTTTTGGGTGCAGGGTGCAGTTTGTTGGAGATTTGCCAGCAGGGCTAGTACTGACTATATGTTTGTCATTGATGACAACATATGGAAAGTAGCATGTGTGGAAGTCTATTGCAGTAAGCTTTCAGTATATGTAGCATGGACATGATATTAGCATGATATCATGGGCATAGAGGTTAAGTGTTAGTATAGATAGTTATATAGCAGCTTGTGTCAATAGTGTTCCTCACATAGTAACAAGCAATGTTCTGTGTATGGTTGTCTATACAGTTATCATGGAGCCTTGAGCACTTGGATATATGTGGAAGACATGTTAGTGATTTTTGGGTCATGGACACATAGTCTGACATTTAGTAGAAGTGAAGTTATGTAGTCGCTATTCACCAATAGAAGTTTCTTGTGTTTATTCAGAAGAGCCAACAGAGATTTCATTGGTTCTACATGTGGGTATGCACCCTTGGATTTAATCTTAGAGGAGAGTTATTTATGTTCGGTTAAGAGCACATGAGTTAATTCAGCTTGAGGAGAAAGATATAATTATTTTGGTAGAGCCGACAAAGTGTAGCATGTGTCTACAATTATCTTATTGGACAACTCTCAGAATGTGTTGCATGCATAGTAGAGTCGACAGAATATTTATCAAAGTTTGTTATGGTTTCTCTAATATGATTTCAAGGTGGTTCTAATAGGCTGACTTGATTATATCATTTAGAGGAAAGATATTTATAGGCAATCATTTGTGATTGCTTGAGTTTGGTTCATGGTTGGTTAAGAAGAGCAAAGTAGAGTGTGTGAAGTGTTAAACCATCAGAGGAAGGTCTATGTGACCAAGTAAACTATTTGTGTTATACATTGGAACTGATACAAATAATAGGTCAAAGCGTAGCTCACCAATATCTAGATATAGTGTGTATCTGTTATTCAGAAGGGTGTAGCCTTTTTCCCTTTGAGCAGTGTGCTCTCGAATAGTGCATCCTCTCCCCTAATAGGGAAAATTGTAAAAGACTCCTAACAGGGTCTAAACCTTGACTAGGTCTACTATACTAAATATATTGTAAAGAAACTCCTAACAGGGTTAAGGATCTTCTAACAAGGATCATAATACACTAGTACAAAATATTAGTGGGTGTCAATTTCCACCAGGGTTTTTACCTATTTGGGTTTCCCCATAACCAAAATATTGGTGTTGTGTTCATGTGTTCCTTCATTGTGTTTATGCTTTTTATTTAAGTATACTTAATTGGATAAAGAATTGAATCTTGTAGATAACTGATTCACCCCCCCCCTCTCAGTTATGTCTTGCGACTATTCCTAACAATTGGTATCAGAGCCAAGTGCCTTGGAGAGAAATTTTAATAGCTTGAGATTGATTAGATGGCATACTTCAGGAAAGAGAGTCCTAAGTTTGATGGATAGAATTATCTTGATTGGAAGAACAATATGGTGACACATCTACAGTGCATTGGTTTTAAAGTTTTTGATGTAACTATCAAAGAAGCCAAGATCCCTACCTTAGAAGACCTTGGAAAGGATGATGCTACTGAAAGACAAAAAAGAATTGTTTCATTATAATGCTATTGCTAAAGAAGCCCTTATCAGTGCCCTATCTAATAGTGAATTTTCAGAGATAAAGAAAGTAGACACCACCCATAAGATATGGAAGTACCTAGAAGACATGTTTGAAGGTGACAAACAAGCATATGTTGCATATAGAAAAACATGGAAGAAAAGATATAATGCATTAGAGATGCTTCCTAAAGAAAACATCAAAGCCTATAATCAAAGGATTAATGAAGCAATTGCTTGAATTAGGAACAATGGTGGAGAGATCTCAAAAGAAGACATCATGAACAAGATGATGACTACTCTCACTCCAGAATATGAAAACAAGATCAACATCCTTGATGAGACCATGCAACTTACATCTAATTTAAAGAGAGAGACCTTGATCAGCAAAATCTCAGCTTTTGACATTTCAAGATTGAAGACAGAACCAAAGAGTGAGACAACCTTCAAAGCAACAATTCATGGTAAGAAATCTGCAAACACTTTTGGTAATTTTGATGATGATGATGAAAATAAAACTTTAGATGATTTTATTGCTATGATTTCCAAAAGAGAAAAGAAAGGAAAAGGAAAATATGAAGGTCAATTACCATTTAATTTATTTTCATGTAATAAGATCGGTCACTTTGCATCTAAGTGTCCTATTAGAGCTAGAAAGTTCAAAAAGGATTACAAGCCTAAGTACTCTAGGGAATGTTACTATGCTCAAGATGGAGTTTCTGATGATGAATCAGGTGAAGAATAAATTGGATTCATTGCTATTGTAGAAAAAATGAATAATAAGACAAATCATAAAGATGAGAAAGTGGAACAAGAGCTAGCATTAATTTCCCAAGCAGATATAAGGACATACTAGATTATAGATAGTGGTTTTTCACATCACATGACAGGTGATAAAAATAGATTTGTTCATCTGGACAAATACAATGGTAGCATGGCTAGATTTGGAGACAAAACTCTTAAACCAATAGTTGATAGAGGAGCCATCACCTTGGATGGAAAGAACAATATTGATGATGTTCTCTATGTTGATGGTTTGAAACATAACCTTCTCAGTGTTGGTCAGTTACTTGGGAAAGGTTATCAGTTGGAGTTTAAAGATGATAAATGCATCATTAACAAAAAGGATGGTGTTATGATTGCATCATGCTCTAAGACAAGAGGTAATGTTTTCCAACTAAATTTAGAAGTAAGTTTTTTTGTTGCTAAACTTGATGACCATTGGTTGTGGCATAAAAGACTATGTCATATAAATTTTGATAACACAGTAAAGACAAGCAATGTAAAGGTAGTAAGAGATCTATCTAGCATAGAAAAGATAATTGATACTATATGAAGGGAATGTGTGATGGGAAATCATGTGAGAAATTCATTCAGGAACAAGCACAATTCAGTAGAGAACAAGTTGGATCTGATTCATACAAACCTTTGTGGTCCAACTCAAACAAGATCATAATATGGTGAAGGGTATTTCATTTTGTTTTTTGATGATTATAATAGGATGATGTGGGTTTCATTCTTAAAAGATAAGTCAGAAGCATTTGAGAAGTTCAAAATATTCAAAGCTAAGGTTGAGAATGAATCTGTACTAAAGATAAAATGTTTAAGATCGGATAAAGGAGGAGAATTCAACTCTAACAGATTCTATGAGTACTATGAAGAACATGGCATTAGGAGACATTTAAGTGCACCTAGAACCCCTTAGAAGAATGGAATTGTAGAGAGAAGGAATAGGATCATTCTTGATACATTGTGCACCATCATGATTGAAGGAAATTTTGCACACACCTATTGGAGAGATCTGGTCAATACAATAGTCTACACCATCAATAGAATTCAATTAAGGCCTAGCACTGGCAAAACACCATATGAGCTATGGTTTGGTAATGTTCCCATAGTAAAATACTTCAGAATCTTTGGAAGTAAGTGTTACATCAAGAGGGATGAAGCAGTAGGAAATTTTGATGCAAGAAGTGATGAAGGTATTTTCCTTGGTTACTCTACTAAAAGTAAAGCTTATAGATGTTTCAATTTAAGATTGAAAAAGATCATTGAAAGTGCTCATGTTAAGATTGATGAAAAGTTCATGGTTCAAGAAAGATATCATGATTACTCACCCATGATTGAAGAAGAACCTAGACCCTCCACTAGTGAGACAGTTATTGAAGAAATGTTTGATAGTATTGATGTGTTATTCAATGAACTTGAGACAAGTGAAGAAGAAACTCTTAAGGCTGATGAGTCTGCATCAACTAAGGTTCCAAAGTTTACATCTAGAAACCATTCCAAGAAAGACGTCATTGGAGATCAGAGCGGCAAAGTCTTAACAAGATCACAAGCAAAGAACACATATAGCAGTGATGTGGTATGTTTACTATCTCAGATTGAACCTTTAAGTGTTGAAGATGCTTGTAATGATTTAGATTGGTATGATGTTATGAAAGAAGAACTTGATCAAATTATTAAGAATGACACTTGGAACCTGGTCCTAAGACCTAGTGATAAGAATGTGATTGGAACAAAGTGGATATTTAGAAACAAGATGAATGAAGATGGTACAGTTGTAAGAAACAAAGAAAGGTTAGTATGTAAAGGATATGTACAAAGAGAAGGCATTAATTATTCAGACACATTTGCACCTATGAGCATATTAGAAGCTATTAAGTTGTTCTTAGCTTATGCTATAGTAAAAAATTTCAAAGTTTATCAGATGGATGTCAACTCAGCATTCCTAAATGGAGATTTGAAAGAAGAAGTATACATTAAGTATCCAAAAGGATTCACCTTATCAGGCATACTTGATATGGTATACAAATTGAAGAAGGCCCTATATGGACTTAAGCAAGCCCCTAGAGCATGGTATGAAAGTCTAGATAGGTATCTAACAAAGATTGGATTCAAGAAAGGAGCAACAAACTGTAATCTATTCATAAGAGAGACATCTGAAGGTTTTCTACTTGTCACTATATTTGTTGATGATATTATCTTTGGAGGTAATGACAAACTTAGTGGTGAATTTTATAAGGAGGTGCAAAATGAATTCGAGATGAGTTGTTAGGAATAGTCCCAAGAAATAACTGAGAGGTGTGGGGGGGGGTGAATCACTTATCTACAAGTTTCAATTATTTATCCAATTAAGTATACTTAAACATAAAGCATAAACACAATGAAAGAACACATGAACACAACACCAATATTTTGGTTACGGGGAAACCCAAATAGGTAAAAACCCCTGTGGGACTTGATACCCACTAATATTATGTACTAGTGTATAATGATCCTTTCTAGAAGATCCTTTACCATGTTAGGAGTAGATTTACAATATATTAAGTACAGTAGACCTTTTCAAGGGTCAAACCCTGTTAGGAATCTTTTACAATTGTCCCTGTTAGAGGAGAGGATGCACTATCTGAGAGCTCACTGCTCAAAGGGGTGAAGGCTAAAACCTTCTGAATAATAGATACACACTATATCTGGATCTTGGTGAACTATACTTTGACCTTTTGTCTGCATTAGTTCCAATGTATAGAAAAAATACTCTACTTGGTCACATAGACCTTCTTCTAATGGTTTTACAACTCGCACACTTTGCTCTGCTCTTCTTAATCAATCATGAACCACACTCAAGCAATCATAAATGACTGCCTATAAATATCTTTCCTCTAAATGATATAATCAAGTCAGCCTATTAGAACCACCTTGAAATCATAATACAAAAACCATAATAAACTCCAAAAAACATTTTGTCAACTCTATTATGCATGCAACATATTCTGGGACCTGTCTTAATAAGATAATTGTAAACGCATGCAACACATTGTCTGCTCTACCAAAACAACTGGATCTTTCTCCACAAGATGAATTAACTCATGTGCTCTTAAATGAACATCAATAACTCATCTCTAAGCTTAAATCTAGGGTGCAACTCAATAAGCAATAAATTCTCTGTTGGCTTTGCTAAACAAACATAGGAAACTACTACTGGCGAATAGTGACTGCATAACTTTACTTGTGTTCATCATCAGACCATGCATCCATGAAGTTAACATCACTAAATTTTCTTCAACATAATTCCAAGTGCGTAAGGCTCTATGATAACTGTATGGACAACCATACATAGAACATTGTCTATTACTCTATCAAGAACACTGTTGACACAAGATACTATATAAGTGTCTGTACTAACAGTTAACCTCTGCGCCCATGATATCATGTTGATATCATGTCCATGCTACATATATTGAAGGCTTACTACATAAGACTTTCACGTATGCTACTTTCCATATGTTGTCATCAATGACAAACATACAATCAGTATTGGCCTCTTGGAAAATCACCAACAGGAGTATGAATTGTCCTATCAAATACATTTTAGGATTGAATGTCCACTAGACAAAGAAAGGTATTTTCATTAATCGGTCCAATTATGTCAAAGAAATATTAAAGAAATTCAATATGGATGATTTCAAGCTAGTAGGGACTCCTTTGATTACTGGATGCAAGCTTACAAATGAAGATGACTCACCAGCAATAGATATAACATTGCACAAGTCTATGATTGGCAAACTTATTTATCTTACTTAGACTAGACCTGATATTTATAATGTAGTTGGCATAGTTGGAAGATTTTTAGCAAAGCCTAAACAAAGTCACCTCATGGTAGTAAAAAGTATATTCAGATACTTGCAATGCACTATCGACTATGGTCTATAGTATCCTAATTTAGAGAATGTTGAGCTTCATGTGTACACTGATGAAGATTGGGCAGGATGTGTTGATGACATAAAAAGTACATCAAGTGGAGTAGTGTTTCTTGGTGATAGACTTGTCACTTGGACAAGAAAGAAATAAAATTATATTTCTCAGTCAACAACAAAAGTAGAGTATGTTGCAGCAGCCTTGAATTGTTCAACAATTGTTTGGATCAAGCAGATGATAAAGGATTTTGGAATTCAGATTGATTATCCTATTTTTATTCACTATGATAATAGTAGCATTATCAATATGTTGAAGAACCCTATGATGCATGCAAAGACAAAGCACATTGAGATCAAGTATCACTTCCTAAGAGATAAAGTGGAAGAGAAAGAAGTCAAGTTGGACTATGTGAATACTAAAGATCAATTGGCAGACATATTCACAAAGCCCTCAATCCTTAGGGACTGATGGAAGGTTGACTACTCTACCTTAAAAGTAGTACTGGTGCTTAAAATGAATAGCACCTATTGGTCTCCTTTTCCCCCACTATCAGGTTTACACTATGATTGACAAACTTGTTAGTAACCGTGCCAAAGTCTGATAGGAAATAGGTCCAATTGATGAGGATTGAAATAAATCTTCCTTCTTCTTCAAGCTCCACATCACTCTGGCAGTTATTGCCTTATCTGGACACTCGTAACTCCTTGTGTCAAACAAAAGGCCTACAGACATATAATTGTGGAATAGTTATAAGACTCTTATAGGTATCCTATACCCCAATGAAACCATAACCTTATGCAATATTCCTACTTGCATAGAATGAATCTAAAAACTAGAATGGGCCTCTACTACCGACTACCAACATGAAAGGGAAACATGTTTCATTTCAATAATTGATGTTGGGTTGAATGGACCCTTGAAATACCCTAAGTCTCTCATAAACAAGTACCTTATCCAATGGGCACCAGAGTCAAATACCTCACTCCAATAGAGCTATGAAACAAGAAGAAAAAACATCCTAATATGTCGGTACCCTACACCAATCATACACCATTGATCAAACCATACTAGAACAATCCACCTATGTACCTAGATATGCTATAACCTATTCAAAGGAATTTAACCCCCCCTTAGAAGAGACCTAAAAATAAGCAATACATTAATCAGCATCCACTGAAAGACAAGCATGAAATACCCTTGATAACCAAGCTCATACACATCTAAAAATAGGTCCTAGACTCAGTTGTTCCTATGAAAACAACTCTATTGCAAAAACTTAGGAAATGTAAATATAAAGACTACAACACCCTTGATGCTATAATCAATAAGTTCAAAACTCAAATGGAGACAATCTGAAAGTAGTAAAAATGTATTGAAATCTTATACATAAGACAAACTATTGCAACTTGTATTATATTCTCAAATCTAGAAAGGAAAGAGGGTCACCCTATATGCAGAGAAGAAGGAAAATATTTGCAGGAAAGAACATTCATGGGACCAAGCGAATGAACCCCTGGAACCTAGAACCAAAAGATTTGGAACCCTTCTAAATGATCCTGGAAATCCTTAAAAAGGATTACAACAAGGTATAGATCATTTAGAGAAGAATGTAGGTCTGCAACCACCACCTCAACTTGACTAAACAAGAAATGATAGAATGTAGTAAAGCTTAGAAACCTAAGAAGATCAGATCAAGTGTAATGTATAATTTCTTGGTTCCCTCACCAATAGACTAACTGCAATCATGAAATACTAACTTCTTGTTGCAAGTCAAACAACCTTCAATGCCAAGACCAACTTAAAAAAATTTGCATGCACACAGAGGTCACTGACATACCAAACCATAGCCGCCTATGTCAAAACAACAATTGTTTGCATTTAAACTAGCATGGTACCCCAGGGAACAAAAATCAACACACAACGACCACCTAGATCTTCTTCATCACTTTTCTAACTGCAAACATCATAGAGAAATCAAATCTAAGCTACGCACTTCATTGCATATGACTAACTGTTAAAAAATTAGAGAAAACACTGCAAGAAACCCTGACAGATGTTCAAATTCAGTCGCAATGGCTAGCAGGTCCAAGTTTTAAACACAACCATCGATATCAGCATTTCCTGACAAATTGAATAGCTTAGATCATTCTCCACAACATTCACAAGGCCCTTTGAAAAGTCTTCATCCACATCACCACCTCAGCATTCAATAAAAATTGAACACCTCAGCATGATCGGAACCTCGGACCCACCGCTTTAGTAAAACAACAATCAACGAATGTCACAAATCTACATTGGTTAATCTTCGAGCACTTTATCTCCATGAAAAAGTGACAACCATATGATCAAGTTATAACTAGCAGCCACATTAACACCTACAAACTCTTGGCCCAAGTGACAAATTCCATGTCACCACCTCGTAGCCAATTAGAAATGAGCACCACCTACAACACCTGACACCGATCCCACCATGACATCAACCTCTACCTTTTGGAAGATCGTACAGTTTTCCTAAAGCCACGAAGATTATTTTTCATGAACTTTTTCATTGCGGCAATGTGACACTTTAACAAAACTAAACAACCCTGAGGAAGTGGGCCCCACTTGATCGCAACAATGCATATAAGTGATGTTGATGTTAGGGAAGAGATGTAAAGGTCTGAAGAGATGAAAAACATCCAAGGTTTTCACATTTACAAAACGGTAACAAGGAAACATAAAACATCGAGGGTTTTTAAACTTAGGTATTTTTTAAACCCTGCGAAATGAGAGCTATTTCTTGCAGACATTGAAACTTGAATATCTCCCTAGTTTTTGTGATTTAGCACACATGATCTGAACTAGAGCTTGGAGACAACATGAAATACCACTGCTTAAGAGTGCAAGCTATAAAAAATTGTGGATCTTCTTCACAAAATAAAACAAGCTTGTAGGTAGGGTGAGGAAACTTCACAACTTTTGCAGGGAAAAGGCCATTTTCATTAGATTTTTGCTATTGCAGGAAAATTGGCTAAAAGTGGCTCTATCTAGGGATGCATGCCTCCTATAGACATGGAAAGGATTTAGAATTTTTAGAGGAAGCAAACCACCAACTGGACAAAAACAAGGGAACCCTCAAAAAAACTAGCAAAACAAACAAGAAAGCAGGAAGGGAAACACACAACAGAAAGGGAAAATAATTAGAAACTATTTACAAACTTTGAAACTTTATTTGGTGGCCCCAGGCCACCAAAAGAAAATAAAAAACTCTCTTGAAACAAAGATCTAATTTTCATCCACATATGTGACCAACCACCTGAAAACATCATGACCATTCTGCGGCCAACATATGTGAATACTCATGGGCTGAAAAATGAAACTACAATTATCACTACCCATTTCTTCAATCACAAGGAATACATTCAAGCTTCACTCAAAATTTTGCTAAACTGCAATGCTGATTCTTTGAAGCATGAAAACCTCTCTTTCACACCTTTTCCTTTTCTTAGTGCTCAAATCACCTTATAAGGAAACATTTCTAAACATGAAAATATAATACCTAGAAGTTTTGTAGCAAAAAGTCAACTTGTTGATTGGAAGGTAGGGGAGATCTAGAGCTCACCTTATAGCTCCATCAGGTTCTTTTCTTTTTAGATTCTCCACCTCCTTGAAGAGGAAAATATTGCACTTGTTTTGTATCTTCTTCTAATCAACCAAAACTTCACTAGGCCCCACTGTTTATCAGGAACTGCACTGATCAAATAGAGAACTCAGAGTCGCCACTCAACACTTAGTGAAAAAATTTTACAAATGTGTTTTTTCTATTTGACTCTGCAACTATGGCCTCCCCAGTAGAGTCACCATTTTGTTGGTTACTCAGATGGGCCAAATCAATATGGTCAGTAAGATATTGTTAACTTATAATTTGTAACTAGAGATTCTAACAGATGTATTTCTTTATCATTTTTGTCCCCAACAGAGTCACCATTTTGTTGGTCTCCTTTTTCCCCACTGTCAGGTTTACACTATGATTGACAAACTTATTAGGAACCGCTCCAAAGTCTGACAGGAAAAAGAGCCAATTGATGAGGATTGAAAGAAATCCTCCTTCTTCTTCGAGCTCCACATCACTTAGGTGGGTTTTTCCTTATTTTCACACTCATAACTCCTTGTGTTAAAAAAAAGACCTGTAGACATATAACTCTGCAATAGTTATCAGACTCCTATAGGTATCCTCTACCCCAATGAAACCATAAGCTTATGCAATAGTCCTACTTGCATAGAATGAATCTAAAAACTAAAATGGGCCTCTACTACCTACTACCAACATGAAAGAGAAAGGTGTTTCATTTCAATTATTGATGTTGGGTTGAATGGACCACTAAAATACCCTAAGTCTCTCATAGATGAGTGCCTTATCCAATAGGTAGTAGAGTCAAATACATCACTACAACAGAGCTATGAAACAAGAAGACAACACATCGTAATATGTCGGTGCCCTACACCAATCATACACCATTGATCAGACCATACTAGAACAATCCACCTGTGTACCTAGATATGCTATGACATGTTCAAAGGAATGTAACCCTCCCCCTTAGAAGAGACCTAAGAAAAAGAAATACATTAATCAGTAGCCACTGAAAGACAAGCATAAAATACCCTTGATACCCCAGCTCATAAACATCTGAAAATAAGTCCTAGACTCAGTTGTTCCTGTGAAAATAACTCTATTGCAGAAATTTAGGAAATGCGAATAGAAAAACTACAACACCCTTGATGCTATAATAATCAATAAGTTCAAAACTCAAATGGAGACAATCTAATAGTAGTAAAAATGTATTGAAATCTTATACATAAGACAAACTATTACAACTTGTATTATATTCTCAAAGCCAGAAAGGAAAGAGGGATCACCCTATATGCAGAGAAGAAGGAAAATATTTGTAGGAAAGAACATTCATGGGACCAGGGGAATGGAAACCATGGAACCCTAAACCAAAAGATTTGGAACCCTTCTAAATGATCTCAAAAATCCTTAAAAAGGATTACAACAAGGTACAGATCATTTAGAGAAGAAAGCAGGTCTACAACCACCACCTCAACTTGACTGAACAAGAAATGACAGAATGTAGTAAAGCCTAGAAACCTGGGAAGATCAGATCAAGTCTGATGTACAATTTCTTGGTTTCCTCACTAATAGACTAATTGCAATCATGAAATACTAGTTTCTTGTTGCAAGTCAAACAACCTTCAATGCCAGGACCAACTTGGAAAATTTTGCATGCACATAGAGGTCACTGACATACCAAATCCTAGCCGCCTACATCAAAACAATAATCCTTTGCATTTAAACTGACATGGCACCCCAGGCAACAAAAATCAACACACAACAGCCACTAAGATCTTCTTCATCACTTTTCTAACTGCAATCATCCTGGACAAATCAAATCTGAGCTACCCAACTCATTGCATACGAGCAACTATTGAAAAACTAGATAAAACCCTACAAGAAACCCTAACAGATGTTCAAATTTAGTCGTAATGGCTAGCAAGTCCAAGTTTAAAACACTACTATCGATATCATCATTTCCCAGCAAATCAAATAGCTTAGATCATTATACACAATAGTCACAAGGCCCTTTGAAAAGTCTTTGGCCACATCACCACCTCAGCATCCCATAAAAATCAAACACCTTAGCATGACCGGCACCTCGGACCCACCACTTTACTAAAAGAAGAATCAACAACTATCACAAATCTGCATTGGTTAATCTTTGATCACTTTATCTCCAGGGAAAAAAGACAATGGCATGATCAAGTTGCAACTGGCAGCCACATTAGCACCTGGAAACTGTTGGTCCCACTGACAAATTCCATGTCACTGCATCGCAGCCAATAAAAAATGAGCACCGCCTACAACACCTAACAATGGTCCCACCATGACATCAACCTCTACCTTTTGGAAGATTGGAAGGTTGTCGTGAAGTCATGAAGATTATTTTTTGGGCACTTTTTCATTACGGCAATGTGACAATTGTTGATCACGGTCACACTTTAACCAAACTGAACAACCCTAAGGAACTAGGCCCCACTCAATCGCAAAAATGGAGATAAGAGATGTTGATGTTAGGGTAGAGATGCAAAGGTGTGAAGACATGAAAAACATCTAGGGTTTTCATATTTACAAAAAGGTAACAAGGAAACTAAAAACATCGAGGGTTTTTATACTTGGGCATTTTTGAAACCCTGTGACATGAAAGAGCTATTTCCTACACACCTTAAAACTTGAATATCTCTCTAGTTTTTGGAATTTAGCACACACAATCTGAACTAGAGCTTGGTGAAAACATGGACAACCACTGGTTAATAGTGCAATCCATAAAACATTGTGGATCTTCTTCACAAAATAAAACCAGCTTGTAGGCAGGGCCAGGAAACTTCATAACTTTTGCAAGGAAAAGGCCATTTTTATTGGATTTTTGCTATTGTAGTAAAATGGGCTAACAATTCCCTTTTCCATTTATGCCAAAGTGGGAGTAATATACAAAGTCATGAAAAACATGAGTAAAAGGGAGGAGTAATTTACTAAGGGGGACTAGTATTCAGTTATGATAGCAGTTCAGTTGAGGAAATGGAGAATGTTGGAAAATATTGCAGCAAATGGAGGATTCATCTTTGAGGGAGTTTTTGAAGAGGAAATGGAGAATTTTATAAAATAAATCTTCATTTGGGTTGATGGTAGTTTTTCATTCCACATGTTGCAATCAATGTCAAAGGGGGAGATTGTTGGAGATTTGCCAGCAGAGCTAGTACTGACTATATGTTTGTCATTGATGACAACATATGGAAAGTAGCATGGGTGGAAGTCTTATGTAGTAAGCTTTTAGTATATGTAGCATGGACATGATATCAGCATGATATCATGGGTGTAGAGGTTAAGTGTTAGTACAGACAGTTATATAGTAGCTTGTGTCAGAAGTGTTCTTGACAGAGTAACATGTAATGTTCTGTGTATGATTGTTTGTACAATTATCATGTAGCATTACACACTTGGATATATGTGGAAGACATGTTAGTGATGTTTTGGTCATGGACGCATAGTTTGATATTCAGTAGAAGTGAAGTTATGCAGTCGCTATTCGCCAGTAGTAGTTTCCTGTGTTTATTCAGAAGAGCTGACAGAGATTTCATTGGTTCTAGAGTTGCACCTATCATGTGGGTATGTGCCCTTGGATTTAAGCTTAGAGGAGAGTTATTGATGTTTGGTTAAGACCACATGATGTAATTCACCTTGAGGAGAAAGATATAGTTATTTTGGTAGATCAGATAGTGTGTAGCGTGCGTCTATAATGATCTTATTGGACAGGTCCAAGAATGTGTTTTGTGCATAGTAGAGCCAACAAAATGTTTATCAAAGTTTGTTATGGTTTCTCTTATATGATTTCAAGGAGGTTCTAATAGGCTAAATTGATTATATCATTTAGAGATAAGATATTTATAGGTAGTCATTTGTGATTTTTTGAGTGTGTTTCATGGTTGATTAAGAAGAGTAGAGCGGAGTGTGAAAAGTGTTGAACCATCAGAGGAAGGTCTATGTGACCAAGTAAAGTGTTTGTGCTATACATTGGAACTGATCTAGACAACAGGTCAAAGCATAGTTCACCAAGATCCAAATATAGTGTGTATCTATTGTTCAAAAGGTTGTAGCCTTCACCCCTTTGAGCAGTAAGCTCTTAGACAGTGTGTCCTCTCCCCTAACAAGGACAATTGTAAAAGACTCCTAACAAGATGTGACCCTTGACCAAGTCTACTATAGTAAATATATTGTAAATCAACTCCTAATAGGATTAAGGATCTTTACAATTTTGGTTTCCCCATAACCAAAATATTGGTGTTGTGTTCATGTGTTCCTTCATTGTGTTTATGCTTTATGTTTAAGTATACTTAATTAGATAAAGAATTGAATCTTGTAGATAACTGATTCACCCCCCCCTCTCAATTATCTCTTGGGACTATTCCTAACACAATTAACTTTCTTATGGCTATGTACAAGAAAGAGTTCATGGTAATGGGTGGCTTGATGAACTAAAACTGATTTAGAACCTAATTGATGAATCTATGATTAGAGATCACCGAGTTGACTAATTAGATATTTAAGATGATTAAATTAGTATTATGTTGTCATTGATGTCAACTAGTTTGAGAGTACTTATCTTGTAAGTTACTATACCAAAACATCTAAAGAAAGGAGTGAAAGAGATGAAGAACATAAATATCTACATGAGGAAGATGGATATGATAGATGAGGATAAGGAACACATTGAGTAACTTGTTGATGAGTCTATGACCTTATGATATTAACTTGATACTGTTGCATTCATCTATGATGAGGAAAATAGCCTAAAGACACAAACCATTGTTGTCGGTTGATGAAGCATTTCAGTATACACCGATGGAGTGTAGTGTATACCGAGCACAATGTAAACCAAGCTTGAGTTCACTGATGCACTTTTTTGTTAACCGAGTAGAACATAATGAATTAAATGATTAGTTTAGCTGATAGGATTGATGAGCTAGAAAGTGTATGATTTCAAGGTAACATATAATGTTTGTTATGTTGATCGACGGATAACAAAATTCAAGGAAGATCTAATGGAGCAGATTGAAACATGTTATTGACACATCAGCTAAGGAAGGTTAAAGCAGAAAAATAAGTGGATGAGATTAAGCAGCAAAATCTGATGGACAAGAAGAAAATGGTTTACATGTCTATATAAGAGACTGATGATTTCATGATGAGAGATGCCGAAAGAAAAATAAACTACAAAATTATTGCGTGAACAATTTTTCATGCATTCTGATCATACTGGTTGAGAACCCAGCTGTAGAGCGTTACCGAGTGATAGAGAGTAATTATCGATGGACAGTAATTTGATATATTGTTGAATCAGAAGTGTTACATTGATCAAAAATATTTGTATGAGCTGAATATTGAACTGTATATCTGCAATTGAAGTTGTAATAGATCAGATCACCTACTATTACATATTTAACCATTGTACATAGTCAAATCTCTTAACTGAGTGGACTAAGAAAGTCTTATTATGTATCATTCATAGAATGAACATTATTATCTTGTCAACCCCATAGTAAATTTTGTTTGGATGATAACGGTTGGTCTAAAATATTCTAACAAGGTCACACCTAACAGTGTGTTTGTAAACCTTTAACAGGGTTGGGTCTTCATCGACCTCACTTCAGAAGAGTGAATATTTTTGGGTTGTCGGTCCTAGGTAGTATTTCCCTTCATAAGGTTTCCACGTTAAATCTCTTGTATTATGTGTTGATTGTGATATTTGTTTGTTATCATACTTTTCATATTACATGTTAGATTTGAGCGGTAACTACTATATGTTTTAGACTGATAATCAAGAAAAGAAGAGATAGTGAAATTATTTTATGTTTACCAAGTAGCAAAAGTTGAAGTATTTGTTTTGGATTATACATTTTGTATCAAGACAATGATTAACTGATTCAACCCCCTCTGAGTTATTCTAACAATTGGTATCAGAGCTTTGGTTTCTTAGAACAGAGTTTTAAGGACTTCAGCACAAAGGTCTCAAGATGTATAAGAGGGAAGTGTCAAGATTGAACAAAGAGAACTTTGCAGTATGGAAAAGCCAAATGAAGTTACATATATATGGAATTGGGAATTCTACACTAGAACTGATGGAGAATGGCTACATACAACTAACCACTGGTCCCTTGACCCTTGATCAACTAAGAGACATGCATGAACACAATATTACTATGATGGAGCTTGCTGCTACCTGTACTGATGCTAAATTTGAAGATATTAATGGATGCACTACTTCCAAAGCCATGTGGGACAAACTAACTTTAATTTACAATGGTGATTTGAATGTTAAAAGAGCCCGAGCTGAAAGCCTAAGAGGCAGATTTGATGATGTGAAGATGAAGGAAGGTGAGAACATTGTGTAGTACTCAAATAGACTAAAAGAGGTAGTACATGCTATTAGAGCATCAGACAGAGTTATTGATGATGAAATAGTGATAAGAAAGATTCTCAAAACTTTACTACCAGTGTATGCAATCAGGATCTTTGCAATTCATGAAATAAGAGTTGCATCCAACCTTACTCTTGACACTCTGATTGGTAAGCTTGCAACCTTTGAATTGAATAACTTTGATAACAGTGTTGTACCGATTATTGAGTCTAATTTCATGTCTTCTCTGAAGATTGGTAAGTCTAGTAGCAGGAATAATAAGAATGATGATAGTGATAGAAATACCGATGATGAGCTTGATGAACTTGAAGCTTTTATGGCCAGAAGATTACCTAAAGGAAAAGGAAGATATAGAGGTAAGCTACCTTTAGCATTCTTTAACTATACAAAGGTTGGCCACATTACTACTAGATGTCCACACAAGAAAGATGATGAAAGATCCAAAGACCAATCTGAAGGAAGCTATTGTAGGAGAGTCAATAGGAGCTATCGATACAACAACAAAGACAATCGAGACAATAATGACAAAGGGAAAAAGGTATGTTACATAGATGAAGATAATGAATCTAAATCTAATTCTGATGATGATGTAGAAGTTGTATTTGTTGCTATGAAAGATGACTCCAAGGAAGAAGAAAAACATTTTGAAACAATGCTAATCTCTAAAGTTAACAAAAATAATACATGGATCATAGATAGTGGTTGTACACATCACATGATAGGTGATGAAGAGAAATTTGATCAACTTGAAGAATACAATGGAGGATCAGTTAAGATGGGTAATGACACAACTTGTATGGTAAGAGGTAAAGGATCCCTGATGATAAATGATAGGATAAAATGTGATAATGCTTATTGGGTAGGTGGACTAAACTATAACTTGTCAGAAAGGGAAAATGATTGAACTAAATCTAGTTTACAAAGCAAGGATTATTCAACAAAGAAGATACTTGATTTGGTTCATACGGACCTATGCGCTCCCATGAGAACTCAGACTTATTATGGTGATAGATACTTTATTCTTTTTTTTTTATGACTATACTAGATTGATGACTATTATGTTTCTAAAAGAAACATCTGAAGCATTCAAGATGTTTAAGTGGTATAAGGCAAAAGTAGAAAAAGAGACTGGTAAGGAATTAAAATGCTTAAGATCTGATAGAGGAGGTGAATTTATCTCTGATGAATTTACTAATTTCTGCAATGAGCATGGTATCAAAAGATAGGTCTCTGCACCAAGGACACCCTAGCAAAATGACATTGTTGAAAGAAGGAACAGGTCAATAGTTGACTGTGCTAGGATAGTGATGTTGCAAAAGAATGTTTCCCAGACATATTGGAGAGAAACTGTTAGCACTGTAGTCTATGTTCTTAACCGAGTACAACTGAAGAAGGACACCAAGCAGACACCCTATGAATTGTGGTTTAGACACAAACCTACTATAAGTTATTTCAGGATTTATGGAAGTAAATGCTTTATTCTGAAAGATGAGAGAAATGGTAAATTTGACTCAAAAGGTGATGAAGGGATATTTTTGGGATATTCCACTAAAAGTAAAGCATATAAATATCTGAATAAGGTTACAAATAAAATTATTGAAAGTACTAATGGCTGAGTTGATGAGTTTGATGAAAAGAACATAGAGGAAAGTAGAAAGGAACTAGAAGAATACAATAGATTCAATTACATTGAACAACCAGAGTATCTATCGAAGCCATAGCTTGTGATAACTGGTTAGTAGGAAAACAATACAGAACAACATGAAAGAGAAACCAACGAGCAGGATGGACCTACCGAGCAAGCAAATGAACCTGAACAGGATGAACAAGAAAGAAGAGACTGAAAACTAGCAAGATTTGTCAGGAGACATCATCTTGAGACATAAATTATTGGAGATAGACAAGTTGACATGTAGAAAAGGAGCAAAGTAGGACAAGGTACATGTCTAGTTTGTGAATTTGAACCAAAGAATGTAAAAGTTGCATTGGAAAATGATAAATGGATTAATGCAATGAAAGAGGAAATAGAACAAATAGAGAAGAACAAAACCTAAAATTTAGTACCTAGACCTAAGGACAAGAATGTTATCGGTACTAAATGGATTTTCAAGAACAAGCTGAATGAAAATGGTGAGGTAACAAGAAATAAAGCTAGATTGGTATGCAAGGGCTATGCACAGGAGGAAGGCATTGATTATGGTGAAACATTTGCACCTGTTGCTAGATTAGAAGATGTTAGAATGCTACTTGCATATGCTTCACACAAGAAATTCAAAGTCTATCAAATGGATGTGAACTCATCATTTCTGAATGGTATACTTGAAGAAGAGGTCTATATAAAACAACCATAAGGGTTTGTTGATCTAGAAAACAAAGACATGGTATGTAGACTACATAAAGATTTATATGGTTTGAAGCAAGCACTCTGAGCCTGGTATGAAAGGCTGCATACTTACTTGTTAAGTATTGGATTTGTTAGAACTAGCAAGAACAACAATTTGTATATGAAAGGAGATACTGATGACACTATTCTTATTGCTGAGATATTTGTGGATGATATTATTTTTGGAGGAAAAGATCACATATGTAAAGCCTTTTCTGATGAGATGAGACAATAATTTGAAATGTCTATGTTTGGAGAGATTAAGTTCTTTCTAGGCTTACAAGTGATTCAACAGAGTGATGGGATATTCATCACACAATCTAAATACATAAAGGAAGTACTGAAGACATTTGTCATGGAAGATGAAAAACTTGTGGGAACACCAATGGCTACTAGATGTAAATTGACAAAGTAAGATGAAACTACAGAGGTAAATCAGACACTTTACCGATCCATGATTGGTAAGTTAATATATGTACTTCATAGTAGACCAGATATAGCACATGTTGTTTCAATTGTTGCTAGATTTTCTACTAACCCTAGAGAATCACACATGATTGCTACTAAAAGA
The DNA here is from genome assembly GCA_027943335.1 of Chamaecyparis obtusa. Classification (NCBI taxonomy): domain Eukaryota; kingdom Viridiplantae; phylum Streptophyta; class Pinopsida; order Cupressales; family Cupressaceae; genus Chamaecyparis; species Chamaecyparis obtusa. The sequence goes on from BSBK01002538.1 coordinate 184,726, forward strand.
ATCTTAAGATACCTAAAAAAGATAGAGGATTATGGATTATGGTATCCTAAGGAAGGAAATTTTGAATTGAAGGTATACACCGATGCTGATTGGGCTAGAAATGTGGATGACAAAAAAGCACCATCGGAGGAGCATTTTTCTTTGGTGAAAGACTTGTAACCTAGACAAGTAAAAAGTAGGCTTTTATTTCTCAGTATACATCTGAAGAAGAGTATGTTGTTGTTGCTACTAATTGCTCAAACATTTCATACATTAAGCAAGTGTTGGAAGGAATGAATGAGGTAATCACTAACCCAGTGATTATATACTGTGACAACACTAGTGCCATTAACATTTCAAAGAATCCAGTGATGCACTCTAAGACAAAGCATATATCTACTAAGTATCACTACTTAAGAGAACAAGTATAGGATGAGCAAGTGAAGTTAGAATTTGTTACAGCTAAAGAAAAACTTGTGGACATATTTACAAAGCCTTTACCGAAGGATACATTTGAATACTTGAGGATTAGACTTGGGGTCCGTTCCCTGTCAATCGGTCACTAATGTGATCTGGATGTTGCATCAGCCTAATCTTTTTAGAAGATCTCACATGTTGATGCAACATAGTTCACACTTTGGATCATGTCTAGAGCTATGAAAAGTATTGGAACAGATTGGCATATCAGTATATAGAGATACAAAGTATGTAATGGACAACAGAGAGTTACTTGGCTACATACAGAGACGTTTGTTTATTTGTTTCTTTGGCATTGTTATCAAAGGAAGAGATAAACAATATGAAACAATATGAACCAATGAGAACTATCTGAGGGAGAGATAATCTAAAAGAAAGGGAGAGAATTGAAGATCAGTTACTGAGAATAGAAGCAGGAACATGAGCTGAAAAGAGCATATCTGTAGAATGTCAAAGCTATATTTAATAATGTTGTTTAGTAACATAGTAATTAAACATATTAAGCTAGGGAGATCTTGTACAACATTTGTTAACAGAGTTGTAGAATACATGTTTGGTATGTGTATGGTATATTTGATATTACTTGAGTTCCATCAATGCCAAGGGGAGAGATTGATGAACTACAACTGATTTAGAACCTAATTAATGAATATGTTATTAGAGATCACCAAGTTGACTGATAAGATATGTAAGATGATTAAATCATTATTATGTTGTCACTGATGTCAACTAGTTTGACAGTACTTATCTTGTAAGTTACCATACCAAAACATCTGAAGAAAGGAGTGAAAGAGATGAAGAACAAAAATATCTACGTGAGGAAGATAGATATGACAGATGAAGATAAGGAACACATTGAGTAACTTGTTGATGAGTCTATGACCTTATGATATTGACTTGATTATATTGCATTCATCTATGATGAGGAAAGAGCCTAAAGACACAAAGCAAAGTTGTCAGTTGATGAAGCATTTCAATATACATCGATGGAGTGTAGTGTATACCGAGCACAATGTAAACCAAGCTTGTATTCACCGATGCATTTCTTTGTTAACTGCGAAGAACAAAATGAATTAAATGATCAGTTTAGCCAATAGGATTGATGAGCTGGAAAGTGTATGATTTTTAGGTAAAAGATAATGTTTGTTATGTTGATCGATTGCTAAAAAAATTCAAGAATTATCTAATGGAGTATATTGAAATGTGTTATTGACACATCAACTGAGGAAGGTTAAAGTGAAAAAATTAGTGGATGAGATTAAGAGGCAAAATCTAACGGACAAGAAGAAAATACTTTACATGTTTATATAAGAGACTAATGATTTCACGATGAGAGATGTTGGAAGAAAAAGAAACTGCAAAATTATCACGTGAACAAGTTTTCATGCATTCTAATCATATTGGTTAAGGAGAACCCAACTGCAGAGCATTACCGAGTGATAGAGAGTAATTACTAACGAATAGTAAGTTGATATATTGTTGAATCAGAAGTGTTACATTGATCAGAAAGATTTGTATGAGCTGAATATTGATCTGTATATATGCAATTGAAGTTTTAATAGATCAGATCACCTACTGTTACATATTTAACCATTGTACATAGTCAAATATCTTAATCGAGTGGACTAAGAAAGTCTTATTATGTATGCTTCATAGAATGAATATTGTTATCCTGTCAACCCCATAGTGAATGTTGTTTGGACAATAACGGTTGGTCTAAAATCCTCTAACAAGGTCACACCTAATAGTGTGTTTGTAAACCTTTAACAAGGTTGGGTCTTCATGAACCTAACTTTAGAAGAGTGAATATTTTTGGGTTTCCAGTCCTACGTTTTTTTTCCCTTCATAGGGTTTCCATGTTAAATCTCTTGTGTTATGTGTTGATTGTGATATTTTTTTATTATCCTACTTTGCATATTACATGTTAGATTTGATCGGTAACTACTATATGTTTAAGACTGATAATCAGTAAAAGCATAGACAGTTAAAGTATTTTATGTTTACCGAGTAGCAGAAGTTGAAGTATTTGTTTTGGATTATACATTTTGTATTGGGACAATGATTAACTGATTCACCCCCCTCTTAGTTATTCTAACATGGCTATCTGACAGATGTAGGCAAGGTAATTATTTTATTGATTGCAACATTTCTAGCCAGCTCAACCTTTTATTTTTTTTAACTATGTAATTATGTGAGTTTCTTCACAATTTAAGTTTTGAAAATTTCATCTGTCTCGAGCAACGTGGGATGAAGATAAAAATAATCATTATTTAATGAACTATTTTTTTTTTCATTTTCATTTATATCATTTAATTTATTATTATCCTAACACATATTTAACAGAGAGTACAGGTCAACACTACTTCTAAGAATTTTGCATCGGATCCTAGTTGTGGAAAATTGTATTTTATGTTCAGTCTACATGTTTTCCTATAATCATTGAGTTCTGAACTATCTGCGGTGTGCTAAAATTGTGACATGATTTTCGCAGACTATTTACATACTTGAATGTTATTCGGTTACATTGCAACATGAGGGGGAATTAATTGTTTGGTTACATGTATATTTTTTTGTGCCTAGCTTTGTTTTTTCTTCTTTCTTAAAATGGTTTAATTTGATCATATGTGAATGTTCATATCATCTATATAGAGGGTTATTTCTATACATCAACACAATGATTTTTAAAGAACTGTGTTGGGTTTTGTAGAACTTTTTGTTTGAGTGTAGTTTATATTACCCTAAAATGCTAGCAACATTTTTTTGATCAGGTCAATTTGGATAGAGTTGAGCACTTTATTCAGATAGTTGGATCACACAAGGACAAGGTATTCCAAAAATGATCTTATATACATCAGGTATTTCTAATCATTTTTGCAGACTCTGAATTATTAATTTGAGAAAAATATTTTAGGAATTTAAAAAACTCCTAACCTTATCATGGCCAAAATCATTCAACCCACCACCTACATCAAACACAAGGCATCATCTTTAAAAAATATACTCAAATCAACTTAATAATATATAATAACATAGATTACTTCAATGCAAATATAATAATATTGTCCCCTAAATTAGGAAACACTGAAACTCATACAACTTTCCCCACATATAAGCATCTTATTATATTCTATTAACAAATACTTGCTAATACATAATTTAGTTGCAAAAGATACACAAAACGACATAGTACATAAAATAGTGCATTTGGAAGGGGCTGCATGTTGTCATCCATTTTGAATTTGATTGCATCTTTTGTGAACTTCTTCATCTTTGCATCAAGTTCTACAGTAGGCTCCTCACCTTTTCAATAATTGTATCAATATCTTCATCAATTATGGTACTATCTTTTGAGATGAAGACGATCTCTACACCAGGCCTTACCATCTACAACAACTTATCCTTGTTCACAGCTGCAACAAGTAGAGAAATCATATTGTTAGCATAGTACCATCAAAATAAAGGCTAAAGTAGATTTTTAACTTAGTCTAGATAATCTACATTTTCCAATATTGTCACAATGCACCAAAAAATAGATTGTGTTCCAACCTTATAAAACACATAGTGTAGAAAAATCATTTACCCATATATTTTAAAAAAATAGAATCCGATATTCAAGTGGTCCTAGAGTAAGGAAAAATATCTGCGCCAATATAAACTTAACTGAAGATGCCTCACCAATACCATGATAAATTTTTTCAATGAATAGCCATTTATCTAAGACCTTTTATAACTCATAATGTATACATTTTTGAATGTTCACAAGTCAAGGAGAATCAAAATGCATCTGTTAAGCTCTAGCCTCCCACACAATCAAAGAATGTGCATGCACATGCTTGTTAAGGCTTCCTTGTTTCACAGTTCGTCAATGTGGGGCAATCACAACTCTAAATTTTGTTTTTGAATAATGGTGTCATCTCGAGATATTCCTCCACATATGAGAAACAATTATCATGCCCAAGTCAGAGTAACTTGGCTTCATTTCATGTCATGTCCCTATTCAACATTGAAAAAAAAACAAAAAAAAAACTAATGCAATTAATGATACTATGCACATAGAAAGACCACTAATTAGTGATAATTATAATATATGAAATTCATAAGATAAGATTATTCAAAGTTTACAAAAATGTAGACCTCACAAAAACAACACACACCATTTGCATTCATAGTGTTGATGTATTTATCTTTCCTAGGAATCTATGGGGTTCATCTTTCCAATATCAAATTTCCAACAATTGTTTCCATAGAAATTTAAATAATGCCCTCAATCAGTTTAGCTCAAGATTCCTTGAGAAAATATACGTAATGTCATCAGAATATTAGTTTGAGAATTGTTCAAAATCTTTTGCATAACATATTTTGCATAACACTAAATTTCATTCAAATGGTTATTAAAAATATAGGAATTTTTAGTCTTTGTTAACAACTCAACAAAAAGAAGAATCCTCGTATCATCCTGAATTCAAAAATACCAAGAGTGACTTTTTCTTTTTAATCATCTAAGACACATAAGTTATTGAATCTACCAATTTTAGTGTTGGATCTGGATTTTGATATGGTACAGTATTTGATCTTTGTCAGGTATGGAAATAAGACTATATACTTAACCTATACTCTTATCTATGCTCATAATTTTTCCAAAATTTTGTGTTTATCTTTCTAATGTCTTATCATTCAATATCTTTATGTTATTTTATTTTCAGGTCAAAACTTGTTGAGTTTGGACGAAAAATTTAACCACATTAACAGTGAAAGAAATTACAAAGATTATCAAAAAATTAGTTTCATTTGAAGGTTGAGTTTTGGCAAGTCTTATTGAGTTTGTTGAAATTTATTTTGTTGCAATCAAAATAATATCTCTGAAAATAAATGTGTGTCATTTCTTTTTGATACAACCAAATTCTTGTTGTTAGTTAAATAGAAAAATGGATCATTGAGACAAAGAACCCATCCTATGATCATCTTCCATTAAATTTGGACTATGCATATTTCAACTTTAGACTTTTTAAGCTTTTTTATTTTGAAGCACTTGCAATTCACTTAGGTAGATTGACTCATTATGTTTTCACATTAAATCTATAGAAAAATTGATCCTTCAAGGAAATTAATTTCCACATTCTATGAGACTGAATATGTTTTTTTTTTGTGACCACCCAACAAATTTCATCAAACTCAAAATGAGAGCTTATTCCTATGAAGGGATTTCTGTTGAAAATGTCAGTTAGAGTAAAAAGAAATATAGAGCTTAAACTATGAAAAATCATGGAGCATGAAGACTTCAAATGTTTATCTAGACATCAATTTAGGTTAGGGTCATTTTTTATTGGTAAAATTTGATGGCAAAGAAAGCTTCTATATGATACAAGATCATATCAGTTATGAAGTTAATTAAATTATGGTAACTTATGAGAAGACTACAATTGACAGTCATTATTTTTTTATTATAACCTCTCAAATACTATGCAAGGTAAGAAGGATTGTCCACTGCAAGATTTAGCTAGCTATTATCCATTTATTTGGTCTCAAATACCAATACCTCCACAAAATGCAAGCAACATACCTATTTCTTTTAGCTCATGCCAAATGATAAAATGCTAAATATGAATTTAGCTAACTTCCTTCAAACCCACACCTTCTCTAACTATGTAGATCCTTAATTTTTTATGTCTAAAGGTAACTATAACCCTTTTTTCTAGTATACAATAGAATATTCAATTCAGCTAACTTCCTTCAAACCCACAACTTCTCAATGTACATTCTTACTCATATATCTGAGGGTAATTGTAGCCCTTTTTGCTAGTATACAATAGAATATCCATCTAAATTGGTGGATGATTGTGTTAGTTTACAATCTAGGTAGAATAAGCCACCATATTGATTAAGTTATAAAACATTGAAGCTAACCTTTCCCTCCTTCAAGCCTCTGCAACCATTGCATCGATAAAAATGTTAGCCATGGCTGAACCCAAATTTTGAAATGTTAAAAGTATAATGAGAAAGGTATATGAATTTCTCAGAGATTTGATGACCCTAGGGAAATGTCACAAAACTAATGAAAGGACACTTTCTATAATTAAATTGAGAAGCCTCTTTCTTTCTTGAATGGGTACATAGTTTGACAATATTCTGCATATACACAACTCATATTTTTATGTAAATAAATGAAACACTGCACTAAAAAATGCAGTCCCATCATTGTGAAAATTTCAAACATGTGAAATATATTGCATATGTTATCTTACAATTTTTTTCTCAAACGAACCTAAAGCTTCAAATTATAAATTATCAAGAGAATCTAAATGAAGCCTACCCATATAGAGGTTTTATACTCCATAGGAAAAATAAACCAAAAATTAAGAGGTAGAAGGGATCAATTTAAGCTCATCCTTCAATTGATATGAAACTGTAGTCCATGCAAAGGATCTAAAGCCTTGAAAATAAGATCAAATTGCCAAATAGATGCACTTGTAAGGACATGTGAGCTGTAAAACACACAAGTTCTTTTATCGAAAATTATCAAGAGAATGTAAATGAAGCCTACCCATATAGATGTTTAATACTCCATGGGAAAAATGCAATTCAAACCAAAAATTGAGAGGTAGAAGGGGCTAAACTCAGTGTGAAGAGGCTAAACATCATCAATAATGATTAATTATTTTTTTGTTATATTAATTATGAATATTTTAGTATTAAATTATCAAGGTCATCCAAGACACCAAATCTCATTGAGGCCTACATATTTTCAACTGAACGTGGAAGCATAGATAAGCAATGCGAACCATTTGAAAAAATGACTCAAAGGGATGTCCCATGGGATGAAATGATTTCAAGATATGCACAAAATGAATTTGTTGATAAAGCTTTAGAAACTTTTTTAGCAAGTGGAATTGGCAGGAATAAAACCAAACTCTAAAACCTTTTCCAGCAGCCTTCCCGCCTGTACCAAAATCATAGCTTTCGACTAGGGTATGTATATCCATAAAAAAATAATGGAAGGGGAATTTTGATCATATAGTATGGTTGGAAATGCTCTGGTAGACATGTATGCAAAATGAGGACATATATACAAGGAACATGAATTTTTTGACAAAATGCCTCAAGGAAATTTGATTTCATGGACTATAATAATTGTAGGATATGAGAAAAATGGATTTTTTGAAAAATATTTACAAATATTAAAGAAAATGCAATTGGTAGGTGTAAAACCATATTCAACAACCTTTTTCAATAGATCTGGAACATGGTATGGATATCCATAATTGAACTTTAGTCTACAAGGGATATCATTATATTATAGCTAAATTAGTTGAAGCATCTCTTCATTGCATGCCTTTATTGCATTCTCTATGACTGGGATGAGATAATTCAATTCATAAACATCTTCTGGTCTTTTATAAAATTAATGCATGCACAACATATTAAAATCTCTTAAATCCTCTACCATTTTGTACAATAATAAGAAAGGAGTTAGAATAGAGGTAACCCAATACTCATTCTTGGTGAAGTCCCTATGCTATTAAGATATGTACTTTTTTTTGTTTAAGAATAACTTTTTATACTTACTATGATTTGTTCATCTCTTTATTTAATATTGTGTTTTATTGTAATAAGAATGTTGATGTGTTCTATTATATATAGAACCATGTCCCTATTTATTTAAGTATACAATTTCTACAAAGTTTGTAATTTATATGGCACTGCCCTTTATATGACATAGGTCATCATATAATTTTTTTCACTAAACTTGGCATTGCTGATTTGGCTCCCAATAGATTTTTGTTTCATATCCCTCTTTGACAATTTTGTGACATCGGCGTGTATGACAAGATTGGTAAATTGAATACAAAACAAAGAGGTTTCTGCATATCAGATTGCCTTAATAATAGTAATAGTATACAACAATTAGTGCATTATATTGAGATCTTGAGTCAACCTAGGTCTACAAACATATCAAACTTAGTAACCCACACCTTTTGTAATCTGATTAATCAACAATTTTTTTAAACATATTTCCCCATCTACAAGTTGATGTTCAAAAGGTAGAATGTAAACTATTAAGACAAATATGCCTTGCAATTTTGGCACCATTTGCAAGTTAACAAGCATAGGGTTAAATGACTTCTGATAATCATAAATGGATGCTTTCCATCTAACTCTTGACTTATTTTTTTGCATGATTTAACCCATCCAATAATATAAAAAACTACAAATTTAAGTTTTACAAATGGTTCACATAAGTCTAGTTTGATAAAATAGTTTTCAGATTTTGTACCTTGGTTGTGTTAGAAAAAAGGATTTCTCCTCACTTGTTTGTATTGAGGATTTAGTCATCTTGTTTGTTTCCTTACCAGATTCAGGAAAAGAAGAATTTATTTTTTCTACCTTTGGGGTCATATAGCAGTTGAGGTATAGCATACATGTTGTATTAGTACATACCTAGTGTGTCTAAATAATGTTGTACTTGCAACTAATGGGAACTCATCATTGTATCTTTAGTATGTTAAACATGGTTAAACCTAACCTAGTATTGGCTAGAAGTGCAATAGATTGGAAGGTTATCAAGAGTGTGGACTTATGAATTAGAAGTAAACCTTTTGATGGGTTTAATCAAGAGTGAAAATGTAGAAGGTATGATCATTGGTACATACTTGAACTCTATTGAATGTGGCCGGTTTGTGCTAAAGATAGTTTCTTGTCATTATAATAAGGGGAATAAGCCACAGGTAATGGATTTTCCAATGATATCATTCACTTCATCCTTATATTACACATTGAATAGCTTCATCATTGAGTTTAAAGTATCACTAGTCATCCTTCCCTTAGGCTTTTCTACCCTTAAACTATAGATGGAAAAACTTGAAATCATGTTTAATGGAAAGTACTAGTATGCATGCTATAATTATTCTTTAAAGGGTACTAGCTCAATGGAAGAGTACCTACTTTACAAGTGTAGAGGATAAAATAGTGTATGGGGTCCTAGAATAATGATTTTCACACAAAAGAGACCCCAAGACCAATATTTTACACTTACATGAAATTGTATTGATATAGAAAGTAAATGTAGATGACTAATATTGAAATTAAGAAATAAAGGTACTTACCTCTGAAAAAGAATCAGCTAAAAACCTTGTCAAATGATCTCAAAAATTATTGATTCTTGCACTTTTCAACCGAAACTATGAGATCTACAAAACCCAAAAATCATTTTTCGAGATTGAACTCAGGTTGGGTTTGACCCTCATAAAAGGTCAATGTCGACCTAGAGATTCTAAAGACTTTGTTCACAGATCTCAGAAGTTTGCCGAAAAGGGTATCCAAATTTTCTCAGATCTGAAGTTCCACACCTGTACCTCCAAGAAAAAGAGAGTTTTTGGTTATTTTTTTGGGGGGTTTGCCTCAGTCAAACCCCAATTTAGGAATTAACCTTGAAATTGAATTGAAATTGCTAGAATAAACAAAGTAAATGGAATAATTCACCTTGCTTGAGTTGAAACCCTTGTGGAGGATTCGAATCCTTGAATCCACAAGAATGGATGAATGTAGAATCACATGTAGGATGTCTCCAATCAATTTTCTTTCGATCTTCAACACCAATCTTGAATGGATCTTGAACTTGGAAGAGGCTTGAATGGAAATGGAGAAATCTTGAACAAGAGAGCTCCATAGTGCTTGAATCCTTCAATGGCTACTAATGAATCTCCTTGATGAATTTGATGCTTGAATTCTTGAAGGCTTGAATTCTTGCACTTGAGAGCTTGAGAGATTGTGAGATGAGATGTGAAAATGAGAGAGGAAGGCTCCCTTTTATAGTGATCTAGGGCACAAGAGGGGCCTCATAGAAAACAATAATGAAGGGCCCATGGCACAAAACTCTAGAGAGGTGCACATGGAGAGGAAATAAATTAAAGTCTTGACACAAAAATCTAGGAGGGGACCACCCTTAATATAAAAATAAAATAATTATTTAAGAGCCTTGTTACAAAATTTGAGGTACGGCCAACCCCAAAGTTAATTTGAGCATTAGGCACAAAACTCGAGAAAGGCTAATCTCTAATAATAAATTAGGAATCTTATAAAAATATCAAGAAAGGTCCACCTCAAATATTAATTTGAGAATTTGATGCTTGATCCGAGAAATAAAGGCCCCAAAGAGGGAAAAGACAAGTTTTTGATGAAATCCCGCAACTAGAAGCAAACCCTGAAGATCCCAGACCTTAGGGTCAAGGTCAAGCTTGAACTTGACTAGGTTAGGGTCAAGGTCAACCTTGACCTAGTTAGGGTTGAGGTCAACTTTGACCCCATAAGGTCAACTTTGACCTTATGGTCAAAAACCTCAGGTTCATAGTCCAAAATGCTAGGAAAGTGCTAGGAAGAAGTGGAAAATGGGGTAGAACAGGGGGAAAGGCTAGATCCAAGTTGAATATCCATTCAAGGCATTCGACATGACCCCAAACCACTTACTCAAAGGGCTAAACACTCTTACCATGGAAGTGCTTCCATTTTAAGATGATACAACAAGTAGGAGGATGGTGGTTTGATTCCATCGTGCCCTAATATGACTAAATATATGACTAAATTAAGGACTAAATATATGACTAAATAAATGACCAAATAAATGACTAAATAAATGACTACATTAATGACCAAATAAATGACCAAATAAATGACTAAATAAACAACTAAATAAATGACTAAATCAATGACCAAATAAATGACCAAATAAATGACTAAATAAATGACTAAATAAATTACCAAATCAATGACTAAAATAGTTTAGTCATAAATTTGGTCATGAGATAAATGACCGGCAACAAACTACTAATGGCCATGTGATCAAAATTAGTCATTTATCTATAATTTTTAGTAGTTTATTTAATGATATATTGATGTTTTTGTACTAGTGGTTGTCACAACATGATTTGGCTTTGGAGCCTATCACTTATCAACACTAGAAGGTGAGCCCTTGAATGATCCTATCAACATCATTCATCTAAAGTGGTTCTATTCCTAAACTAGATCCTGTCAAAACTAGAAAATCCTTAAAAATTGGACAATCTAGAAAAATACAAAAAAAGAAAAAAATCAAAAAAAACATACGAAAAGAAATTGTCCAATGGTGAAAACTTGGAAATTTAAGTGCCTTGGAAAAGTATATTGGTGAAACCTAGAAATAGGTGCCATACATAGTGGATTGTTTCATTATCTATCAAACTCCCATCCCCCCATCCCAAATCCTAGTCCTCTTTATCCAATCCCCATCCCCACCAGTAGACCCTCAAACCCAAGGTGTTCTATCCTCCCACCTATCCAATATAGCACTATAGTTACTATATCCAATCCTATACATATCCAATATATATCATGTATAGAGAGGTCTTCCTATTCCACATCCCTGAGCTTCTGTACATATATGTTTTAAATCTCTTCTCATCCATTGTACATATCATCACATCTTGTTGTAAATATCCTTGTTATTCCTATAATAGAATTTGATCATTTTAGCTTTTCCCACCCAACTTTGCACTTCAGCAATATATTTTGTCAACTATCCTTGATCATAGCGATTCTCCTTGATTCATCATTTGCCAGTAATAAAAGCCATTCTCCTCATCAATCAATGGGTCCTTGAGGATGTATCCTTCCTCCTATCTGACCTAATCATCCACAAATCCAACCAGGTTCATGTCAGATGTATCCTTCCTCATGTTCAGACCAAATCTTCCTTCCATCAATCAAATCAATCCTTCTATTTGGAAAAGGATGTATTTTGGAGTTATCATTTTGATCTTGGAATTTTTGTCCTTTGGATCTTGTTTATCTTTTACGGCTTGTCATTGTTCCTCTCCTCAAAGTCACCATGATCCTTTATATCATGGTGCACTACGAATGAGGACAATCTAGGGCAAGGTCTTTTTGATCTTTTGCTTCTTCCTATGATTTAGTCAGACATGACCCATGCACGGTTCACATGTGATCTTCTGGGTTACATGGTGCACTTTGGAAATGTCATTTGTTTATGGTTTCTCCAGCATCGTTTCTACCCTGCTTCCTTTTGGGTTCATGCGTGATGATGGGGCAAACCTTGCATGTATTTTTTGTGTCAATCCTATGCAACATTGGTGACAAGGCCTTGAGTTCACAATAACCTTGGTAGATCTCTAATGACATTGCTATATCAAACTAGGCTGTGCTCTCAACATTTACACATGGAGCTCCCCAAATCCCCCATCCTACATTATATAGATTAATCTTGCATCTTGCATCCTTCATATAGCTTCATCCTGCATTTCACATCATCTCATATTCATGCATCTTTTCTCTTGGATGTTTGGTTGTTTATTTTTTCCCTTCCCTTCTTTTTGTGTTGTTTTCAAGAAAATTCCACAACTTTTCTTCTTTGCATTATTTTCTCGACGGTGCACAACCCCTTATCTTCTATTCTAGCCTGGGGCATCTTATTTTCTTGTCATTGACGCTACGTCACTTGCAGAATCACATCAAAGAGGGGAAAAATGTAGACACCTAAAAATCCTTTTCCAAAATAAAAATATTTTATTTTTTAAAACCCCTTATGACATCATCATTTATTAATTAATTAATTGATTATTATGACATTAATTCCTCCTATCTTAATTAAAAAAATTTAATTAAGAAATCCCTTTCAAAAATGTTGAAATCCAATTTAAACATCATTCCCTCCAAAATTTATTAGTTATTTAATAAATTGACCAAAAATCCTTTAAATAAATAAAATATTTATTTAAATCCCTCAAAACACTAGAATCTTCTGGACATTCCTAAGCCCTTGTAAACTTTCCTAAACCTTTCCTAAACCTGTTTAGAAGGTGTTTCCTAACTTTCTTAGCCTAATCCAATCTCTGTTGACTTTTGGTCAACACCCCTCATTAATGAACCTTACAGACTCATTAATGGCCTCTTACACCCTCATTATGGCTCCTTATAGCCTCATGATGAAGCCCATTTCTTGTCTTCCACCCTTGTTCCCTAGACACACTTCCCTAGTTTTTTTCACACATGTGTGACCAACCTTAACCCTTATCCATCTAACTTTACCCCTAACTTAACCTCAAACTCTACCCCAAACCCTGAGTCTAACCCTAACTCCACTTCCTAACCCAAGCCCCTCCCAAAAACATATAAATACGCTCATTTCCAAGAGAAAAATAATCAATTCACATAATCATATTAAGTAATGTTATAATGCTAAATCCTTTCTAGATCATAGCTTTAATCCTAAATTGTTAGTTTAACTCATTTCTAAGCTTTCTTAAATCACATATTAGCTTAGAACTAATGGATTAATCTTAGTTTGTTTCATTTTTTTGCATTAAATTTGCATCATCTCACACTTCATTCAATCTAAAATCAATCTAGTTTAATCATTTTTAGCTTAATCTGCATTTGAGCATCATTAGGCTCCATGAGGCTCTAGGGACAAATTGGGTGTTCTATACCTGATATTGTGCCATTATGGGGCTCTCATGGTCCCTAATCCATCCTAATCCATCCTAATTTGAATTAGGTAAATGCTCCTTGTATTTTGAGAGCACACCCACATCCCTAAATCAAGAGAAAATTGAATGGTGACAGGGCGCTCCCGTTGAAGCTCTATCTGATTGTCTTTGCAAATTTCTTTTACTATATGCTAGGAATAGAATTTTTGACTATTTTTTGAATGTCTATGCCTATTACAAACATGTTAGGTTTTCTCTGATCACACACTATTCTGCAATGTCTGCACTAGCATAGTTAGAATGACGTGCATGATAGAGATAGTCTCTTGTCTATGACTATCTCTACTCTGTAGGGTACCATTGTTCTCTGAGAATTCTCATGAGGTTTGACTATTTTGAATGCTAGGCTCTAAACCACTAGAATCCATGACACAAATGTAATTGCAGACACCTTAGAATCCTTTAAAAAATAAAAGTATTTTTATTTCTGAAAACCCCTAATGACATCATCATTTGTTAATTAACTATTTATTTAATTAATTAATTTATTATTATGCCATTAAATCCCTTTATCTTAATTAAAAATGTTTAATTAAGGAAACCCCTCTTAAAATGTTTAAATCTAATTTAAACATCATTCCCCCCAAAATTTATCAATTATTTGATAAATTAACCAAAATCCTTTTAATAAATGAAATATTTATTAAAATCCCTCCAAAACCCTAGAATCTTCTAGACTTTTCTAGACTTTCCTAGACTTTCCTAATATTCCCTAAACCCTTCCTAAAGCTAGCTAGAAGGTGTAATGCCCACCCTAGAATTTTCCTATGTTAGACTGACAGGAATTTTTCTTTGACACTTTGGATGTTATGATGGACTATGATTATTGTTTAGTTAGCATTTTATGAGACATTTGAGCATATATATTTGGTTACTGTAGTTTATTTGGAAATATTAAAATAGCATTTAATGATGTATGGTTATAAATGAACTATTAGTAAAGTGTTTTACATTGATTTATGTTATGATGTTTATATTATGATCTAACCCTACTGACCCTATTATGGTTTGACATTTACTGGTTGATGTGAGTGAAGGATGAGGAGGGGTAATCATAGTTATTCCTATAGGAGGTCCACACAATGTGGCACTCTCCCTCCTTGTTTGTCACTACATGTTTATATATATATATATATATATATATATATATATATATATATATATATATATATATATATATGCATATCAGTTGGTGATGTAGGATGTAGGTACTAGGCATCGTCTCCACCTGGCTACACAGGTCTGAGCATGCCTTCAAAATCCTGTAACTGTTGATATGTGGAGATTTAACCAAGTTACTCTCGAGGTTACCAATGGACTTAGAATTTTTTTTAGGAAGTTATCCTAGTTGGGAAAATGGAATGCAGTTTATGTTATGAACTTGATTTGATGTTGGTCTGAGTTTATGTTATGAGTTAGAATTAATCTCTTTTATATATATAATAATTATGTTATAAGTATGTTATAATTGTTTGTATGTTATGTAGGTGTGTGTATATGTGGGTGCACACGCATATATCCATGCTTATATAATTAATAATAATTGTATGTTTTTCATTAATTGTGTAATTGGTATGTTGTTTATAATAAATAAAGTAAGTTAAATAAAGTATATTTAATGAATGTATTAAATAAAAAGTAAAAATAATAATAATAAAAGGAAAATGCCCTTTGTAGTAAAAATTAGCTATCTAGGAGGGAGTTGAACTCAAGACCTCCTAGAAGTTAGGCTACTTGTTTTCCTATTGTGCTATGTGTTTTCTTGAAAGGTATTTGTCATTATTCTTGTTATGCTTTCATTTAAAAGATATTTTAATTAAATTTATTAAAAACCTTCATTAAGTCTTTATGGTAAATTATTTGGTTGTTCCTCCAACCAACTATGGAAGTTGGGGAAGTTGCTTCCTGTAAAGCAACTCCTCCAACCACATAGTTGGAAGATAAATAATTGAAGATTTTTGTGTGCGGGGAGGATGATGATTTTTGGAAGATTTGTTTTCTTTTGAGTTGTCTGTAATTGATTTCTTTGGAAATTTTTGGTGAAATTTTATGTGAGTTTGAGAGTCTCTAGTTGGTGAAGTCATCTATTTGAGGATTGCTTGGATTTGATTACCAGACGAAGATTTCCAAAAGGATATCTACTCAAGGATTGAAGTTTCACAAAGATTCTCCAGTCAAGGGAAGAGGATTCTCCGCAGGAACCAAGGTAGGGTCTAAACTGGGAAGAATCTTCATTCTTCCTCTTTGTGTATGAATGTGTTCTCTATGTGTTTTATTGCCTATGTAAATTTCAGAATGATTATGTTATACATATATATGTTGTGCCTGTATTAGTGATTTAGAGTTTAGGATTATGTTTAAATATTTTTCCATGAATGTATGTATATGAATATTTCTACATTTGTAAGAGGTTTTAGGGTCCTTAGCATTCTCCTTGTATCTCCTTTCTTATCCAAAATGTCCATGAGTTCTTAGAGGCTTTATAACTTATGTTTCAACCCTACAGTTTCATATCTATTTTTGTACCACCTTTATTTGTCCAGATCTAGAATAGATTTGTTAGATAGATAGGATAGATTGATGAGCCATTTATGAAGGGAAACTAGGAGATCTCAAATGGGTCATGCCAAAATTAGGCAACCATGGTCCCCATAAATCCCAGTTTTACCTGCAAGTTAGAGTTGACAGTCGTATTTTGTAGTTTTGGTTAGTTTAGTATTGACCAAGCCAGGTTAGTTTAGTATTAACTAAGGCAGGTCAATTTAGTATTAACTAAGCTAGGTCAGTTTAGTATTAACCAAGCTAGGTTAGTTTATTATTAACTAAGCTAGGTCAGTTTAGTATTAACCGAGCCAAGTCAGTTTAAAATTAACCGAGCCAGGTCAATTTAGTGTTAACTGAGACAGGTCATTTTAGTGTTAACCAAGGAAGGTAGGATTGTTAGTGTGAACCAAGAAAGACATGATTTTTAGTGTCAAGAAAGGTAGATAGGGAAAATAGGATTCATAGGAGTTAAGATGCAACTTCTAATTTTGAGATTTCTTAAAAATTCAGACTTAGCCAAATTTCAAGCACATGATATTTCCCTAGATTTTTGAAATAAGCTATGGAATTTTGTGTAAATGCATGTGGGAAGTTTTATGTCACATCTTATGAATTCCTACACTTGGTTTTGATTATAAGCTGTTGTTCATACTTAGTTTTTGGTAGAGTCCATAATGTAAGGTCAGGACTTGTTCGGGTGGCCTGAGTGCACCGAAGGGCTCCCTAGACTTATGAATATGGATCTTTTAAAATTACTTAATGTTTTCATGGCTTGTGTGTGTGGGTAGGGGACTAGGTACCCTAGGTGAGTGGCTCACCATAGCTTTTGGAACCCTAAAGTGGTTACCAGATGATCCTATGGGTGGGTTAGTAAAAAAGTGATAACCTAACAATGAATCTGGGAAAGGGGGGAAGCAAAAGATAATGAAGGAAAACATATTAATGGCCACATAGTCCTGTTGGAGTACTGGGACCATGGATAACCACCATGATGGATCCCTATTCATAAAGGGGGGACCGGGGTTACATGGTGGCCAAGAAGGATCCCAAAATCTAGGATATGTGATGACACTCACCTAGAGGGTATACTAGTAACCTAACCCTTGTGATTATTAAAGTGATATATTGTTATGTTATTTCTTTCAGATTAGGGTTTTGTGTAGCCTTAGATTGCTTAGGGGCTTGTGAGTATCTTGGTTCTATCTCCTAGCACGGGGGGTGGAACCTCATCAGTTCCACATGGTTGGGTGGAAAATATCTTTCGAGGTCCTGTTTGTGGTTCGTGACTTGGATGCATTCAAATTTATGTATTGATGTAGATATTTGTATTTTGTATTATGTATTTTTTAAAGGAAAGATGAAAAGATATGTTGTAATTCCTTTGGGCCATTCATGTACTTGTTATTGTAATGAGAGTTATTATCAGAAGGAAAATGTAATTGAAAAGCAAAGCAATGTAATTGGGAGGGATAGTTCTAGGCTTGATTTCAAGGGTTATTATTTGAAAGAACAAAGTTGGAAATATAAAATGTAATGTTGAATGATCTTTTCTATCTCTTCTATGTTGCAATGAAAGAAAATGTTTATTATGTTAAGGTTAAGATGTAATTTGTAAGGAATAGTTATTCAATGTGTAGGAAGGAGAAATGAAATTAGTATATAAAGGTAGAAATATAATTATAAATGAAATGTTATTTTCTTATCCTATCTCTTAAGTTCTAAAATGTGAAAGTAAAGAAAGGAAATTAAATTAAATTTGGATAAGTAAAGTAAATATGTTAGTAAATGAATTCATTAAGGGAACCTTAAGGAATGTAAATGTGAAGTAGTAATGATGTAATGTTAGGAAAAAAATTGTTAGTTGCAATTTTTGGTCATAAGACCTCATTCCTTATGGGTTCCCTAGCGGGGACATTAGAGAAGGAGTTTCATAACCTTCTTAGCCTAATCCAAGTCTCTTTGACTTTGTTTCAAACCCATCTATTTATGAGTCTTATAGACATTAAAGCCTGTTAAACCCTCTTTAAGGCTTCTTACAACCTCATAAAGAGACCTATGTCTCTTCTTCCACAGATGGTCCCCTTGCACACTTCCCTAGTATTTCTCACACATGTGTGAAACTCTAACCCAAGGTAAACCTTACAATACTCGTAACCTTACCCCTAACTCTACCCCTAACTCTAACCCTAACCCTAACTCATCCTCCTAACCCAAGCCCTTCCCAAAAACCTATAAATACTCTCCTCACCCAAGAGAAAATAAGTAATTTCCTTTTCATTTCATAATAAGCTTATAATGCCATTTTCATTGTAGCTCTTAGCATAATCATCTTAATTGTTATATCTCTTCATGTTCTTCATACTTTCTAACACATCTTAGCTTAGAATAATGGATTGAACCTAGTTTCTTTCATTTTTTTGCATAACATATCATCATTATCATCTTTCATTTGGTCTAAAATCTACCTTAGATTACACATTTCTAGCTTAATCTTCATTTTAGCATCATTTGAATCCTTGAGACCTTAGGGGAAAATCAAGTGTTCTATACCCATTTTGTGCCATTTATGGGGTTTTCATGGATATAAATACTCCCTAGAATGCATTAGGAACAAGCTCCAAGTGCTTAGAGAACACACCCACAAACTCATAATCAAAGAAAATCAAACAGTGTTTGGGTGCACCTATTTAGGCTCAATCTAAGGTGGCTTAGCTTATATTTTTTGGTTTTGAATTGATATGATGCTAGATTAAAACCTAACATTTTCTTATTTCAGCCTTTCAAAACAAATATAGATGGCCTAGTCTACATTCTAGCATGTCCGGTGGGACCCCTGTCCTTATCTTCTTCGTCAAAATCAACTTTCCTTGGCCATTTTTTTAAATATTTTTTCAAAAATCTGAATTGTATCATTTCACTCTCGGTCTCAATTATGCATTCATTGTCCACAAACACGCATTTGTGTGAAAATTGTAAAACTACACATTTTTTCCCTAGAGCTCTACATATAGTGAAGTCTATTACGCATTTGTTCCCCAGAGTTGTGCATATATTCAATTCTATTGCGCATTTGTTCACTAAAGTTGTACATTTGTTCAATACAGCTGCGCATTTGTTCAATACAGCTGTGCATTTGTGAAATAGAGTTGCGAATTTGTTTCTTGTAAAAAGCTTACATTTTAAGCACTTCTTGGTAGAATAGGTTTAATTACACATAGATTCTTTGTTTTTTCACATATGTAAAAGAGTGAAAATGATGCATTTTTCACCTAGAACTGCGCATTTTTTCTCTGTAACTATGCATTCATACTAGGAAGGGGTAATTTGTTATTTTTTATTAAGTTTTGACCTTTGGTTTTTGCAGGTTCTAAACTCCATGTTTTGCAAGTACTTCTTGGAGGGAAAGGAGATCACCAAAACAATAAATCCTCGAGGCTCATGAACTTTCTTGCATGTTTAGGAACCTCAAACTTTCATTTGGTTGGCTTAAAACAAACATCAATACACTCTTCAGTGCCTTAAAAGAACAAATATGCAAATCTTTTCTAATGGTATCCTAATTAGTTCTAATCAACTCAAAATCAATTCAAATTGGTCCTAAAACACTCAAAATCACTTCTAAGGTCTTTCAGTTTGCTAAAATCAACTTCAATCATACAAATCTACAACTTTAGAATGCATTCATGAAAACTAGGAAACAACTTTTCTTTTGGTGCATAAAAAGAATCTCAAATCTGTATTCCAAATCTTATGGGTTCCTAAATCATCCTAAATGCTTTGTGCTTGGTTAAAACAAACTTTATTTTGCAAAATCTTGAATGTTTCCTAAGTTTTCTTGCATCAAACCAAATCTAGGAATCTCATTTTGGGTATAAAACATACAAACTAACACACAAAAGTCTTGAATGCAAAACCAAAGGTCCAAAGAAGTTATTTTTACATTGATTCTAAATCAAACACAATCTTGAGTGATTTAAAAGTAGATAAAAAGAATCTCTTTTCCTTCCTCTTTCAAATTTAGTTCAAACAAAACTCAATCTTGAATGACTTAAAATCAAAACAAAGCTCATTTCAAAGTTCCTAAAGCAACACGCAAATTAAATCTTGAATACCCAAATAGAGAACTTTCAATTGCTCAAAGTTTTACTTTTTGAGAGGGAAAGAACAAATCAAAACTTAAATCACATGTATTTTCAACTCACTTAATCAATTTGGGAAAAGAATCTTCATGATGTGCATCTAGGAGTTTCCCATTTCTACAAATCCTTGTTAATCTAAGTAACGTAAAACACTTGAACTCAAACAAGTTCACTTGTTTTACTTTTAAAAAGGTCTATCTGGGGAGAAAAAAACTTCCTCTCTATAGAATGACCTCAAACCGGTACCTTCCCCAACCGGTATAGAAATAAAGTGTTGAGAAAACTCTCACTTACATCCCCTCAAGCTTGAGCAATGTGTGTTGATGGTAGCTTGACATTGGTGAATAATCCCTACTATTTCAGCATGGTCAACTAGGCTCTTAAGTGAGTCACACGCATACAAACTAATTGGGAGGACCCTACAGAATAACTACAAACTTGTTAAAATAGAAGCTACCCTATCTACATCTGAAGGTATCAGAATCATTGTGCAAGGATTGATCCAAGGGGTTTACCAGATCACCTTAAGAATACTGACCATATGTATCCCCTTTTAGGGGGTATCAAGTTGTGGGAAAGAATTTTCATACTCACCTCCCTTAGGTAGATCTTCTTGAAGTGATTGCACAATCAAAAACTCAGTGAAAATATTTGTTGGAAAATACACCTTTCAAAGCTTTTTCAAATTTAGGAGTTAGTCATCTTCCTTGTATCCCACAAGGTTTCCTTTTCCCTTGTGAGATTTTTGTTTCAAAATTCTTTATTGAATTTTGTCCTTTTCCATTGGAAACATCAAAGTGATCAACAACATGATTCAAGTTATTTAGAAAACCTTGCAGAAGAATCCTTCAAAATCAGATACCCAAAGCTTTGTCTCAATCCAATTACCAAAATATCCCCAAGTTATGTCTGATTTGATCAAACACCTAAAAGATAAACCTCTCAAATCCCAAGAATATCGAGAGAAGAAAGTTGCAGAGAAAAATCTTAAAAGCCATCAATCTTTTTTGCAAGCAAGACAAGCTGAATAAAAGTATCAAGTAAAGCTTAATAACATGGGATATAATGCAAGAGTCAACCATTTCACTTACTAACTCTGAGTAAACCATCTCTACATTAATCTTGAAGGAGAAGACTAGCTGGATCCATCACATTTCCATTCTACCTTTAGATCCCAGATCTATCTCGACTGTCCTTCATCCTAGCTCATCTTAGTATCATCCTTGAATCACCACCTAGCCTTAGTTTCATATTAAGTAAATCTTAGTTACATTCATTATCATCTTCCTAGTTGCATCATAGGTCATCCATTTTAGTTGCATCTAGGTCATTCTCTTATGAAAAGCATCATTCCATCATCCTTTACCATCATTCCATCAACAATCCATGATCAGAGTCCCAAATCCTTGATCTAAAATCTAGCACCCATTCATCCAAATCAAACTCACCATCCTTGCACCAAAACCAGTGATCCAAATCCAAACACTTAGTGTTTGAAACCATTGAGTTATTTTCAATCCTTATCCTAAATTAGAAATCATCCCCTTTGACACATCATTCTCTAAAGGAAATCCAACTTGTCCCTGCATAGCCTCATCATCTCAAGCAAGAGATTGGCTTCCATTGATAAGAATCCAATTGACCAAATATTATTAGTCTATCCTAGGTCAACCAAATCCTATCACTGATCCTACATTGGAAAAACAACAACTCATTTTTTGACACTTAGTAATCCTCCACCAGCATCCCACCAATCATTCACCAAATATTGATCCAAATCAAAGCATCCCACCAAGCCCCCGTCATCACCAAGCATTTCACCAATCTTTCACTAGCTTCCACCATCTGTGATCCAAATCAAAGCATCTAACCAATCCTTACATTTCATTCTAGAAATCCACCATCCTTAGAAGTTTCTTAAGCTTGCATCCATCATTCTTTAGTCTTTTAGGAACATATTGCATCCATCTAGCATCTACATCTCCACTCCATGCCTGTCGAGACAAGATCTAGAAAATGAAGGAACATGGATCCTTATCAAGTCCCCAACTCATCCGATCCCAATATTTCTACTAGCGTGATGGTAGCTTATGATCCCTAGATTGAAAAAACTGGTAATGTGTGGGATCATCCCAATATCCCCCAGCTTCTTTGGTTATAGAAACATTCATGAATCATCTGAGTAATGGAAAAATAGTTAGTACACTCACTTCTCATAATCAATGAAGCATGTTGTCTAACTTCATACAAGAGGGTACTCCCATTCCACCATATCTCTAGCCTCACATTCCCATCAAAAACATCTAAATCTAAGTAGAAGTATATACCCCCATCATCCAACAGATCCTTGATCTACTTTTCAACATATCATGATTAGCTTCGACCATCCCTCCTCTTTTGCAAAGTAGTTTCACAAGCCCAACAACACAAGCAACACAATCCACTAATTTTCCTCTCATAGCTGCACCATCATCTTCCATAGTAGCTCAATGCATCATCCCTACATGATGCAGGAGCATCTCCGGTCCTTGGCAATCCTATGTCACCAAAAACATTTTGAATTTTTTCTGTGCTACTCGGTTCCTGCTTTGACCGAGTTGGTCGGTTTCCTTTGGTTACTGAGTGTGGTTGGTTATCTCCTAGGTTGTCAGTTTTTTCACTGGCGCTCAGTGATGCTTGTATGTTTCTCAATCATCCTTGCTTACCAAGTAGTTTCTTTTTTTTCTGTTGAGGTCAACTTGTGCATTTATGATGGGTCATAGATTTAATGCTAGAATCAATCATTAGGAAGCGTATCATCCTAGATTTGATTATTTCTTCCATTGATTGTGGATCTAAAGGCTAACTTAGTTTGGTAGAATCTTGTATAAATGTTGTTTGGTTGTAGTTTAGGAGGCAATTTAGATAGAAGATAGAAGATAGAAAATTGGAGATCCTTGGTAGATCCTTGCATGTTTGAGGACTTCTATAATTCATGGTAATATCTAGCCCTAATTGAGAAGGCCTTACAGCCTGGCATGTATGATTCTATATGATGAAAAGTAATGAAGGATCTAGAATTCTCTCTCACTATGTTGTGGTTTTCTTCTGTGTGTTGTTGAGTAGGCTGGATCATTAGGGTGTGCCATAGATTGGCCCCTCTTGACCCCTACCTTGTGTCAGGTGGTATCAGAGTGAGGTTAGATCTTGATCTAAGTCTGTGGATCTAGGTTTGTAGGGTCCTCTTGAGAATCCCTAGCTGATTGTTGTGGGGTAGTAGATTGTGATTTGACCTACAATTGAAAAGGGTTGTCAAGATGGTTCATGGGAGGTGAGATGCAGATCCAGGATTGGAAAACATGCTGAGACAAATTGTTGCTAGATTAGAAGATGTTGAAACAGCCCTGAGAAGAGGCAAACATCTCGAAGATGTTAGTGATGATGAAGTTGAGGAAGAACAGGTAAATATAGAACCTACACCTGTGATTGACCAAGGTGAAGAAATATTTTTAAAGGCTTTGACAAGTCTGAAATCTACACCACATTTCAATCCTCCTGAGTATGGTGGAAAGCTAGATTCTGATGAATTGGTGGACTGGATCACCGAGATGGAAAATTATTTTGAGTATGAAAACATTCCTAAAGACAAGAAAGTGAAGATTGCAAGAACAAAGTTGAAATGTAATCCATCCTTATGGTGGGAACATCTACAAAAGACAAAATCAAGGTATTGAATAAAATGGTCAATAAGTTGAAAGGAAAGTTCTTACCTTGTGATTATCAGATTAATCTAGTTTGACAAATGCAAAGTCTAAGGGAGAAACATAGCTCGGTAAAGGAATATACTAAGGAATTATATAGATTAGATATCAGATCTAGACATGATGAAGATGATGTGGAAAGGATTGGTAGATACATAAATGGTTTTAGAATTTCCATGCAAGAGGAAATCAGTTTGGTTAAGTTGGAGAACATTGAAGAGGCTTATCAATTAGCATTGAAAACTAATGAGAAATTGAACAAAATACATGAGCAAAGACAAAGAGGTCGAGGTGGTAGATTCCCTAGAGGAAGAGGTAGATCTAATGGTGAAAATGGTAGTTTTGAACTAGAAAAGACAAATCTGGATAAAAGCAAGACTAAGTGGAAAGGTGAAAGTTCATCTAGAGGCAAAGGTAGTAATGATTGAGGTGGTTATAGAAGAAGAAGTTTTTGAGGAACTTGTTACAATTGTGGAGAAGAAGGACATAGATCATTTGAGTGTACACATGCTAGTAAGAAGGCTGGTAGCAGTAGAAATTATTTGGTGCAAGAAGAGTCACCGAATGAACCTGAGAAATAAAATAACTTGATGGTAAGGAGAGAACTATGGAATCAAAGCAAAAAGGTAGATCTGGTAAGGAAAAGTTTGTTCAAAACCAGATGTAGAGTTTTTTATAAAGTTTGGAAGGTAATCATTGATAGTGGTAGCTCAAAGAATCTGGCATCTGAGGAAATGGTCACAAAATTGTAGTTGAAAAGGTTGGAACATCTGAAGACCTATCAAATTTCATGGATCAAAGATGAGCACACACTCTTGGTAAGTGAAAAATGCTATTTGAATTTGAATATTGGAAAATACTATGATAAGGTGTTGTGTGATATCATGCCTATGGATTGTTGTCATATTTTATTGGGTAGATCTTGGCAATATGATAGACATGCTATATATGATGGGAGATTTCATAAGTATACTATTGTGGCTAATGGAAAGAAAAAAATCTTGTTGCCTTTGATGGAAGAACATGTTAGTAGTGTTTGCACATCTGTGAAAGTTTGCTTGATGGAAGGAAGAAATTTTGTTAAAGATTTGAAAAGGAATGATGTATGTTTTGTTGTGATTCCTAACAAACCAAGTAAGAAAACAAAAGATAATGTTCCTGAGGAGATTGATAAGTTACTCATCGAGTATAGTGAAATCATTTCTAATAATGTACCTAATGGTTTTCCACCAAAGAGAAGCATTGATCACTATATGGATCCAATCCCTGGAGCTAGTTTACCAAATAAGGCACCTCATCGGTTGACACCTACCGAGAATCAAAAATTGAATTAACTGATTCAAGAGTTGCTGGAGAAAGGTTTGATTAGAGAAATTTTGAGTCCTTGTGTAGTACCTATTGTATTGGCACTGAAGAAGAATGGATAATGGAGAATGTGTACTGATTCTAGAGCAATCAATAAGATAGTAGTGAAGTATAGGTTTCCTATACCGAGACTGGATGATATAATGGATAGTTTAACTGGAGCAAAGTATTTCACCAAAATTGATTTGAAAATTGGATATCATCATATCAAAATTAGAGAAGGTGATGAAATGAAGACTACTTTCAAGACAAAAAAAAGGTTTGTATGAGTGGTTGGTTATTCCTTTTGGTTTAACTAATGCACCGAGTACTTTTATGAGGTTGATGAATGAAGTTTTGAAGAAATTCTTGGGTAAGTTTGTTATTTTATATCTTGATGATATTATGATATTTAGTAAGACTAGAGAAGAACATTTGTTGCATGTTAGACATGTTTTGCAGAGACTAGAAGAAGAAAAGTTGTTAATAAATCTGAAAAAGTGTTCATTCATGAAAGAGGAGATTATGTATTTGGGATTTGTGATCTCAGCTAAAGGTTTGAAGATGGATGCTAAAAATGTTAAAGATATTTTAAATTAGCCTACACCCATGAATAATAGTGAGGTAAGATCATTTCATGGTTTGGTAAGTTTTTACCAAAAGTTCATAAGGAATTTTAGTTCAATTTGTAATGCTATGACTGAGACTATGAGAGGAGATAAAAGGGAATACAAGTGGACACATGGAGCTGATAAAAGTTTTGAGAATTTGAAGTAGAAGGTTTCTAAATTACCTATTTTAGCATTACCTAATTTTAGTAAGGTATTTCAAGTGTAATGTGATGCAAGTGGAAGTGTAATTGGAGTTGTGTTGTTGTTTGCTTCTATGTGTTGTTGAGAAGGTTGGATCATTAGGGTGTACCATAGATTGGCCCCTCTTGACTCCTGCCTTACGTCAAGTGGTATCAAAGTAGGAGAATATTCAAAGAACCATTTCAATAATAACCCCAGGTGTCTGATGCAAGAGCATCTTGGGTCCTTGGCAATCCTATGTCACCAAAAACATCTTGAAGTTTTTCTATGTTTCTCGATTCCTTCTTTGACCAAGTTGGTCGGTAGTTGGTCAATTTTCTTTGGTTACCAAGGGTGGTCAATTATCTCCTGGGTGGTCAGTTGTTTCACTGGTGCTCGATGATGCTTGTTTGTTTCTCAGTCATCCTTTCTTACCGAGTAGTTTCTTTTTTATTTATGTTGAGGGTGACTTGTGCATTTATGATAGGTCATGGATTTAATACTAGAATCAATCATTAGGAAGTATGCGGTCCCAGATCTGACCATTTCTTCCATTTATTGTTGATCTAAAGGGTGACTCATTTTGGTAGACTCTTGTATAAATGTAGTTGTTTGGTTGTAGTTTAGGAGGTAGTTTAGATAGAAGATAGAAGATAGAAAATTGGAGATCCTTGGCAGATCCTCACATGTTTGAGGACTTTTTTAATTCATTTTAATATCTTTCCCTAATGGGGAAGGCCTTATAGCTCAACATGTATGATTCTATATGATGAAAATTAATGAAGGATCTAACAATCTTTCTCTCACTGTGTTGTTGTTTGCTTCCACATATTGTTGAGTAGGCTAGATCATTAGGGTGTGCCATAGATTGGCCCCTCTTGACCCCTTCCTTGCATCACTACCCAAATCTTATTACAAAACCAAACACCACCTCCCATGAAAATCTTTATCCAAGTAGTTCTTCCACCTTCCACAGGCCAAACAACAGCATTCTTTATGGGGGCAACACAATCATCCTTCCCCTTCACTCCACAAGCTTATACCTCACTACCACCATTCCTGGGGTCAACCCAATCATTTCCCTCATATTTCCAACAAGCCTCTACTTTAACACCATTCTTTCCAGGGGCAAAAAAATCATCCTTCCCATTCACTTCACAAGCTTCTACACCAATGGCATCATTTCTGGGGGCAACACAATCATTCTCATCTTTCTCCCAGCAAGCTTCCACATCCACACCACCCTTTTCATGGGGAATGCAAGCATCTTTTTTCACCACCCAAAAAACATCTACCTAGGCACAAGCCCCAAAAAATTCATTCACCATAGGTATGCCTTCCATGGGTTTTTCAAATCCACCATTCATCAACCAAACTCCCATCACATCTACCTTTCCAGCATCCTCTGCATCATAGTTCCCAGAGCACACTAGTTCTTGTTGGGGCCTCACTAAAGAAGAAATGTGAGCCTTAGGCATACCAACCCACTTCACCGCATCCATGCCAAAGAACCAACAAGCCATCTTCTCCCAAGCAGTGCAACAACAACCATCTCAACCTTTGCCAACTTCATCCTTTTCCTCATTTGCAAACCAGCTATACACACCACCGAATGCTTCTCAATAAGTTCCACCACCTCAGCAGTAGAGTTCATCTCATCTCACAAGTTACCTTTCCCAACCACCTCCCATTTTTAGCTTCCCTACATCAGTTCCACCCTTAAGCAATGTGGGAATGCATCCATCCTACATCAACCAAGTGCAAAGACAAGTACAGCAAGGGACATCTTATCAGTAAGCTACATCATTCCACCAGCCTCATTCGTGACAACAATACTTCCAATCACAACAACAAGTGCCTATCATTCCCCATCAGCAACAAGCTTCCTCCTACTAATCATAGAAACAACATCCCATCATCCCCCAACACCAACAAGTAGTTCCATATCCTCCACCACATCAACAATATCCTCCCTAGAAATCATCACTCCGCAATCCATTCAAATCTACCTATCTTAATGGGAAATGTCCATATCCCACTCCACAATATCCACCTCAAAATCACCCTTATTCACTAGCACTATTCGACCCTTTTCCAAATGGGAGTACTCTCTCCAATGCCAATCAATGCCAAGTGGGAAGAAATAAAGAATGCTCTTAAGGAGCTCCAAACAAGCACCGAGAATAAAACCTTCAAGTTTGAAGATGTGTGTCCCTACCCATTTGACTGATCAATCACAATTTTTCCTTTCCCTACAAACTTTGAGACACCCGAGTTTGATAAATATTGAGAAAAAGGAGACCCATTAAATCACATCAAAGAGTTATATATGGCATGCCAAGAAGTGTCTTATAGTGACAATTATCTTTTGATCCTATTCTCCAAAAGCTCAGGAAGAATTGTTATTGAGTGGTTTTAAAAGATACCATGTGGGACCATCACAACTTTTGTCAAGCTCTCTAAGAAGTTCATTTCCCAATATACCCACAATGTCGAGAATGAGTTGACCTTGCTAGACCTTTGCAACTCAAAGTAGAAAGAAGGAGAAAGCCTAGCAGACTACTTACAACAATGGCAAAACCTCACTACCAGGTTATCATACCAACCACCTAAAAAGCATTTAACCAAGATCTTCATCAATAACCTACATCCCAAATTATCCCACTTCATGAGGATGAATTGTATCCAAACATATCAAGCTACCAAAAGAAAAGGGATAGATATCGAAAGAGGTCTCTTAGATGAAGGTGCAATCTGACATTATAAAAATGATTCCCAAAGTAAACCCAACAATGATAAACCCTATTACTGGAATCATAACAAAAATGCGGTCACCGATGGAGCCATGGACACCAAGCATGTCCAAATTGTTGTGGCTAGTCCTAAACCTATTCATGCATATCAAGAATAGCCTCAAATTCATCAGCATCCTATGCAGCAATATCAACCTCAACAAAATCAAAAGGACTATTAGGAGCAAGCACATCATGCCAATCAAGGCAATCTAACCAATTAGGATATTGCCATCACTACTACTCCCAATCAAAATAGACCCAGAGCCCAAACTTACTAGAAAAGAATCTTCACACAACTTGATGAACCTCTGGATGTTATCTTTCACCAAATTGGAAAGGCCAACTTGATCACATACCCACCAATCTAGTAGTTTGATGATGCAACTCCCAAGCCTAACTGGTATAAAGAACACAAATATTGTGATTATCATCATGTCAAAGGACATACTACCCTAAGGTGTATGAAACTCAAGCATTACATCCAAGATCTCATTGACCGAAAGGAGATCCAAGTGGACACACTAGCCCAAGCCTTGCCTAATGCCAATTTCTAGATCTATCAAAATGTGTTCCCATAACACAATACTAAAAAAAACTAAGCTAATGCTAATCCTCCGAACCAAAACCAAGGCAAAGGAAAACAAGGAGATCATATTGATCACAAAGACTACACTACTGCTTGTATCAATTATGAAAAGTTTATTGGATGTATAACCCAAGTCAAACCCATAATCAATGTGATTCACATCAAAGGTCTAGATAGTCAGTGTGTTGTTACCATTCGTACA
Source organism: Chamaecyparis obtusa (assembly GCA_027943335.1). Taxonomy (NCBI): domain Eukaryota; kingdom Viridiplantae; phylum Streptophyta; class Pinopsida; order Cupressales; family Cupressaceae; genus Chamaecyparis; species Chamaecyparis obtusa. Next base: position 214,858 of record BSBK01002538.1, read on the forward strand.
GGCTTGATAACTGTCATTGGTGCATGTCCAAGACCAGAACATGATGCACAATACAACCTTATAGCACATCTTGGGAACATACCAGCCCAAATCTCCACCCTCAACCTTCTCTACACTTCACCACTCCATCAATAAATCCTTGACCAAGCCCTCCATGAAGCACAAGTCCCCATAGATATAAACACCCTCCAGTTTGGAAACCTTGTGGGACATATATCCACACCATGTGCTCTTTCCATCAAACCATCTGACATACTAGTTGTTTCACTTTACCATAATCTCCCTCTCTACATCACCTTCATGGTTAGAGATTTTACCATCAAAAGGGTCATTATAGATAATGGCTAAGCCCTAAACTTGTGTACTCTCAAATTCATTCATAAAATTGGGTTCACAGAGGCTAACATATCACATGAAATCATCACAATCAAGGCATACAACAACTTGGAACATACCTATAAAGGTACCATTATTTTGCCTATCCATCTAGGTGTAGTAATGAAAGACACCATTTTCCATGTTGTTGATCTTGACCTACCATTCAATATCCTCCTCGTCCAACCATGGATCCATTCCATCAAGGCTGTACCATCTACATACAATCAATGCGTCAAATTTATGCATCGAGGCACTGAGTTCACAATCCATGTAGACCCCCAACCCTTCACATACTATCATGTGATGGAAGCATCATTACCCCATTCCGCCCATTGTCCTAGAACCAACATTGGCACTTCTATTGCCATTTCTTCACGATCCCATTGCGATCCAGAGACTATCCTCACCTCCTCTCTCTCTTCTATCAAGATCAACAACCAGGTTTGTGGCGAATACACCCTAAATGATGCATTTATAGTAGGGTCCCTCCCACTTGATCTACATATGTAAGGGTTCCTAAATCACCAAAGAAAACCCACTAAAGTAAATCATGAAATCAAGAAAATGGGACCTATGACTTTTGTCTCCCATGGCAACATAAATAGTCAAGAGATGGATCTTGACATCAATAGGTAGTTATACAAAGATCCCCCACGATCTGACACTCAACTTCTTGGTTACTTCAAGGAAAAGTATCCCCAATCACACATGTACACCACTAAGAAATGGAAATATCAAGGTGGTGGTCTTAGGACACAAGAAGGAAGAAGTAAACACCCTATCATAGCATCAAAGAATCCAAAACATCAAGGTCTTGGTTAATACCCCTTGCCTACATAAACAAGAGCCCAATACCACAACTGGGGGAACTAACATGACCAATGCTCCATTCTTAAATAGCTAGGATAACCTCATAGAGATCGAAGACATCACTGAAGATGAAGAAAAGAAATCTTATGATGAGATCTTCGATGATGATACCCTCTTGGGTACTTATGTCCTCCAACAACTCACCATTAACCTCATAGAACTTACCCTCATCCACCTCGAACTCATAGACTAGGACCAACCAAGTGTCACACAATGGATGAGTTCCAAAGCACAGAAGCGCTCCTAGAGTTCATGGGGGCATCAAGCCCACAATCAGATCAAGATTAAGAGTTAACTCACATCTGTAAGCTCAACCCTAAAGGATATTTCAGGGAAGAGAAAAGCTTCAGCTACAAAAGTGAAAAAGAAAAAGAAAAGCATGAGTCCTTATGTGAAAACCCCTCTGGGGCACATTCTAATTCCAAAAAAGTGTAAGGAAACTCAGGTGTGGAAACAACTTCCTACACTAATCTCTAAAGGAAAGTATTGTGCAAATTCTTTTAAAACCTTACAATGTCAAATTCATTAACTACTTTAACAAAGATATTGCAGCCATATACCATGCATATAGAAAATAGAGAATGACACAATGATTTACCCTGGGGAAACCTTTCGGTAAAAACTCCAGTGCTCCAAAACCTGCATAGTGTATTAATCAAAACTATTACAGTTTACAATACACTTGCAATGCAAGATCTTTCAGAAGATTTTCCAACTCTTGAAGACAAATCATGGTAGCATAAAATATTCCAACAATACACTAACTTATCCTCTCTTCACAACCCTAAAAAATGCTTATATCATGTGCTTCCCTTTTTAGGGCAACTTCCAAAGATAGCCGTATTAGGGTTTTACCATTCTCCAAGAAAATAGGAACCTAGAAAAAAAATTTGTGATGATGCCCCAAACCCCACGATTGGGGAAGAGTGTACAGTACTCAACTTCATCAGTTGCCACATGTCTTCACCTATCATTGAATCTTCCAGACATAGCTCTTATGTATCATAGGAAACTGTCATAACCATTTCATCCATGATCTCCTTACACACAATTCAAGATGCTGACACATCAAGTGGAGTGACACATCAACATGCCAACTAGACATGTATACTCACACTTAATTACATTATTTTTAATAAATACATTTTACAAAAAAAATAATAAGAATAGGAATTATCCAAGGTTGAGACACCTTATACCTAACACTCTCCCACTTTTTGAACACCTTGTAAGAGCAACAGGAACTAACTGCTATAGGCCAAAACACCCATAGAATCTGAACACCATCTAAACTTCTTAGTGCCCACTAGTTTTGTTAATGCATCTGCAACATTCTTCATAGTATCTACATTCTCCAAATTTACCTTTCCATCTTCCACCATATCTCCCACAAAGTGAAACTGCACATCAATGTGCTTCATTCTGGAATGAAAAGTTGGATTCTTCACAAGGCAAATAGCACTCTGACTGTCACACCAAATAGTAATCTATTCTACATCAACACCAACATTAGAACACAATCTCCTAAGCTAAATGGCTTCCTTACAAGCATGAGTAGCAGCCATGTACTCAGCTTCTGTAGTGGACAAAGCAACCACAGGTTGTCACTTACTCATCCAACTAATAGCACCACCAAACATAGTGAACATATAAGCACTGGTGGATCTCATGCTGTCAATATCACTTGCCCAATCTGAATCCACAAACCCATGAATACAAACTGAATGTGGAGATCTAGAAGAGTTACCATGGTAACATATGGAGTAATTTGATGTACCCCTCAAATATCTGAATACTCACTTATCTGCATCCCAATGTACCCTTCCAGGGTTAGCCATAAACCGACTCAGGACTCCCACTACTTGGGCAATGTCTGGTCTAGTATAGACCATAGCATACATAAGACTACCAACTACACTAGCATAAGGTACTCTACTCATGTCCTCCACCTCACTAGGAGATTTTGGACAATCATCTACAGATAACTTTGTTCCCATAGAAACAGGAACACATAGTGGTCTACAATCTGCCATGTTGAACCTGTCCAACACAGACTTCACATACTTACTCTAACTCAACCAAAGTTTTCTGTTAGACCTATCTCTACTGATTTCCATACCCAAGATGTACCTTTTTGCCCCAAGATCTTTCATCTCAAACTGTGCTGACAACTGAGATTTAAAATTAGAAATCATACCCTTACCCTTTCCAAATAGCAACATATCATCAACATATAATAACAATAAGAAGGTGATCATTTTCAACTTTGAAATAAACACAATGATCTGATTTTGATCTTACAAATCCAATTGACAACACAAAGGCATCAAACTTAAGGTACCACATCCTAGGAGATTTCTTCAAACCATATAGAGATTTCTTTAATCTATAAACTAAGGATTCTTTACCTTTAACAATGTAGTGCTCAGGCTGTGACATATAAATCTCTTCCTCCAAATCACCATGAAGGAAAGTTGTCTTCACATCCATCTATTCTATCTCTAAATCATATGATGTAGCAAGAGATAACAGAAATTTAATGGATGTCAACTTTGCAACAGGAGAGAATATTTCACCATAATCTATTCCCTCTACCTATGAATACCCCTTTGCAACCAATCTAGCTTTGTACCTTTCAACACTGCCATCTACATAGAATTTCTTCTTAAACACCCATTTATAGCCAATAGATTTTCTCCCTTTAGGCAAAGGTACAAGGTCCCAAGTTTTTTTTTTCTCCAATGAAGCCATCTCATCATCCATAGCCTCAATCCAGGAACCTTCATCTTCCATGCCCAAAGCCTCTTTCACAGATCTAGGCTCATCAGTGTTAGTAATCAAAGAAAAGGCACAACTAGAATCTAACATAGAATAACCAAACATTTCTGGTTGCTTTCTTTCTCTTATGGATCTCCTCAAGGGCTGAGGTTGAGGTTGTTCTTCCTCTTCTTCCAAACTATTAGAGCTACTAGAGCTCTCCTCATCATTAGACCCAACATGGTCTCTCTGTTCAGTCTTCTCTGGGGTAGGAGGAAACTAAACAACATCTTTTTCCTTTTCTTTTTCATCTGGTTGTAGCACAATAGGAGAAGATGTTAGCTCTTTGAAAATAACATTTCTACTATACAACACCTTACTAGTCACATGATCCCAAAGCTTGTATCCTTTCACACCAACACTATATCTGATGAAAATACTTTTGATAGCTTTGTTTCCAACTTAAATCTTTTCTCCTTTGGAACATGTGCATAAGCTTCACAACCAAAAACACAAAGATGTCTAATTGAAGGCTTCTTACCAAACCACACCTCCATGGGTGTCTTACCAACAAGAGTTGATGTAGGAGATCTATTAACCAGATAGCAAGCAGTGGCCATATCTCTGGCCCAAAACCTTTGTTCTAAACCAGCTCCACTAAGCATACTCCTAGCCTTCTCCATCAGCGTCCTATTCATTCTCTTTGCAACTCCATTTTGCTATGGGGTATAAGGAATTGTCTTATGCCCCTCGATACCTCATTCTTTATAGAACTGTTAAAACTCTACTGAGCAAAACTCACCACCATTGTTAGTTCTCACATAATTAATCTTATTACTAGTCTGATCCTCTACAAGAGCTTTAAATTCTTTGAACTAACTAAAGACTTGTGTCTTACTTTTAAGGAAATAAATCCAAGTCCTACTGTAATCATCTATAAAATATACAAAATATACAGAACTGGAGATAGAAGGAACTTTTATAGGACCAAATACATCAGAATGAATAAGATCCAAAACATTAGAAGATTTGTGAGAACTAGAGTAAAACTAAACATGATTTTGTTTACCATAGACATAGTGTTCACAGAAGTCAAACTTGAGATTGCAATCATTTAACCCCTCAATGAGGTTTTTATTTTCTAGGGGTTTGAGACCCTTTTTACTAATGTTTCCAAATCTCATATGCCACAACATTATCTTTTCTACAAGAAGCTTACCCTCCAAAGTCTTTGCACTAACATCGGAACCAATAACCACCGACTTCTTCACTACTCATTTAGATGGTGAGGATGAAGAACTATTACATAGAGGAATACATTCATCTAGCTGAAATAAGGTACCTCTCCTAGTACCCCTTGCAAGCACTATCGATCCTCTCATCATCTTGCATCCTTCTTTCAAAAAAACAACCTGCACACCTACATCATTCAGCATACTTATAGATAATAGGTTTCATGCCAAACCCAGAACATGCATAACTCTGTTGATTCCCTTTACTCATCCATTAGGAAATCTGATAGTGACCCTTCCACGTCCAACTATCTTTAGGTGAGAATCATCACCCAAGTACACCTTTGCACCATCGAACTCTTCATATTTTGAGAACCAGTTTCGATGAGAGGTCATGTGAAAAGAAGCACCCGAGTCTACCAACCACACATCATCAAATGCATGGGCTACCAAAGCTACAATAAAAGCATCTCCATCTTCTTGAGATTTTTCAGGAGCTAAATCTAAGCCTTTCCTCTTTTTCTTCGGTTCTTTGCAGTCCCTTTAAAAGTGCCCAGTTTTATCATAGTTCCAACATTTTGCCTTGGACTTTCCAAGAGCCTTAGAACTCCCATAGGATTTAGATATGCCCTTCTTTGACTTGTTTTCATTTTTCTTTCCTCTGTCATTGGATCTCTCACAGACAGCAAGGGCTTCCTTAGGTGAATTGGAAGTCTTTCTTCACATCTCCTTAGATAGCAGTGAAGACACCGATCCTCCTCCTCGATCTTGGCACCAGATGATGCCAACTATGCAATCAATAAATTGAATGCGTTGAGATTATCAATTATGGATCCACCTTCCTCCATTCTTAAAGAATAAAACTTCTTTCTCAAGAACAACTTATTCACTAGAGATTTGGCTTGATACATAGACCCAAGCCATTTCTACAAAGAATTTTCAATAGTCTCATCAAGAACATTCAGAAGAATGGCATCTACTAGACAGAGTTTGATGAGACCCTTAGCCTTTTGATCCTTGATCTCCCAATCCACTTGAGATATCATTGCAGGTTTCACATCAAGTGAAGTAGCCTCCCATAGATCATGATCTTCAAGCATGTCCTCCATCTTGAGTTTCCACAACTCAAAATTAGTGCCATTAAATTTCTCCACCTCCATTCTATTGTATGAGGAACTTGCCATCTCAATCTACAAATAAGATTCAAAATGCTCTACACAAAACTCCCACTCAACTTGAGATTAGCTCAAAAAACCCTACCCAACAACTAGGATCAAAAGTTGATCAGGCTCTGATACCACTTGTAAGAAAACTTAGGTGCAGAAATAGCTTCCTCAACTAATCTCTAAAGGAAAGTATTGTGCAAATTCTTTTAAAACCTTACAATTTCAGATTTGTTAACTACTTTAACAAAGATATTGCAGCCATATACCATGCATACAAAAAATAGAGAATGACACAATGATTTTCCCTGGGGAAACCTTTCGGTAAAAACCCTAGCACTCCAAAATCTTCACAGTGTATTAATCAAAACTATTACAATTTACAATACACTTGCAATGCAAGTTCTTTCAGAAGATTTTCTAACTCTTGAAGACAAATTGTGGCAGCATAAAATGTTCCAACAATACACTAACTTCTCCTCTCTTTGCAACCCTAAAAAACACTTATATCATGCACTTCCCTTTTTAGGGCAACTTCCAAAGATAGCCGTATTAGGGTTTTACCATTCTCCAAGAAAATAAGAACCTAGAAATTTTTTTGGGGGCAGTGCCCCAATCCCCATGATTGGGGAAGAGAGTACAGTACTCAACTTTATTAGTTGCCACATGTCTTCACCTGTCATTGAATCTTCTAGAAATAGCTCTTATGTATCATAGGAAACTATCATAACCATTTCAGCCATGATCTCCTTACACACAATTCAAGATGTTGACACATCAAGTGGAGTGACACATCAACATGCCAACTAGACATGTACACTCACACTTAATTACATTATTTGCAATAAATATATTTTACAAAACAAATAATAAGAATAGGAATTATCCAAGGTTGAGACACCTTATTCCTAACAAAAAGTAAAAATAAAGGGTGTATCTTCTAGTTATAACTTGGAAATTCAAGCGCTAGAAGATGAAGACTTGTCTCTTCCTCCCATCCAAGCTTATAGACCTGAGAAGTCACCTATCATCATAGAGGAAACTAAAACAATCAACTTTGGGCACATAAGAATGTCTGAGAATCACCTACATTGCAATAGCTTTAACAGAGGGTGAAGAAATGGTTCTCACTGGACTACTCCAAGAAGCCACCATAGAATTTGCATGGTCATATGATTATATGCCTAGGCTTGATCCAAATCTCATAGTACACAATCTTGCACTATTCGATCTCAATGTCAAGCTAGTAAAGAAGCTAAGAAAAATGCATCCAAAAGTAGCCTTGTTAGTAAAAGAAGAGCTTAAGAAGCTTCTCCAAGAAAAGATCATCAGAGTCATTGATTACTTAGATTTGATCTCCAACATCGTCCCAGTAATAAAGCCTTCAGGCAATATCAGAATCTGCATAGATTTTAGGCACCTAGACAAGGCATGTCCTAAGGATGATTTCCCGCTTCACAACATAGACATGATCATAGATCTTACAATGGGCCATGAGATGTTGTCACTCATGGATAGCTTCTTAGGCTATAATCAGATCTGGATAGTAGAATCATATCAACATAAAGTAGCATTCACAACTCCATGGGGTACCTTCTATTACAACATGATTCCATTTGGGCTAAAGAACGTAGGAGCTACATATCAAAGAGCAATGACATCTATCTTCTATGATATGATCCACAAGATCCTAGAAGACTATGTGGATGACATTCTCACAAAATCTAAAATATGAGGTGAACATCTAAGCATTCTTGAGAGTATGTTCGATCACCTACAGCATTACAGCTTGAAGATAAATCCAAAGAAATGTGTCTTTAGTGTAACATCTGGAAAGCTTCTAGGTTTTATAGTATCAAAGTGTCACATAGAGATCGACCCCAAGAAGGTCAAATCTATAACAAAAATGCCTCCACCAAGAACACTCAGGTAGCTCATGAGTCTACAAGGAAAGCTCCAATCAGCGCATCAATTTATCTCTTAGCTAGCAAACAAGTGCCAACCTTTCATGCAAAGACACAAGCTTCAAATGGGATCCCATCTGTCATAAAAGCTTTAACAAGCTCAAAGAATATCTAGCCAACTCTCCAATCCTTATACCACCAATTTCAGGACACCCTCTTATACTATACATCTCGGTGACCAATACAGCACTAGGGGGACTCTTAGCATAGTATGGTTGTGACAACAAAGAGAGAGCCATCTACTATATCAGCTGAATTCTACTTGGCTATGAGCTTAACTATTCACCTATGGAGAAAGCATGCCTCACAGTGGTCTTCGCCACTCAAAAGCTTAGACATTACATGGTCAGCCACACAATCAAGCTCATTTCAAAGGTAGACCTTCTTAAGTATCTATTATTAAGGACAACTCTCACAAGTTGTATGGAAAATTAGGTCATGCTACTCAGTGAGTTTGACATCTAGTACATAGATCAGAAAGAAATCAAAGGGCAAGTAATTGCTGATCAGAAAGCAGAAGCACCACTAGTCGATGCCTATCCACTAATCATGGAATTCCCTGATGAGCACCTATGTATGATTGAAGAACAACCTATATGGAAGCTATACTTTGATGGCTCCTACACATCGCATGGATCAGAGGTGGGAATCCTATTCATCACATCTCAAGGTGACTATATTCTGAAATCATTCAAATTGGGATTCCCATGTACTAATAACATTACAGAATATGAGGCACTCATCTTAGGTTTCAAGATAGCTATCCAATGGAATATCACATAACTACAAGTGTTTTGAAATTCATAGCTAATTATCAAGCAATTCTTAGATGAATATCAGAAAAAGGATGACAAGTTGCTACCCTACAAAGAACTGGTGGATAGACTTAAAGAGCATTTCCTAAATCTACAGTTCATGTAGATACCAAGGCTTCAGAACAAAGTGGTTGATGCAATGGAAACCATAGGATCCTTATTGGAAATCCTGCATGATTCATCACAATATGAATTCTTAGTCGAGCAGCTACACATGCCTGCTTATGAGATTGTTGATGCCAAAATGGTGTGTGTTTTGGTTGGTCCTCAATCCCCATGGTACCATGACATCCATGCATATCTAAAGAAGAGTATCATATCTCCCCATCTCACTAATAAACAATGCCAAAACTTAGTTCATAGAGCTTCCCACTACACTCTTTTAGCCAACACCCTTTATCATCGAGGATATCACAATATCCTTTCTAGGTGTTTAGATTCAAATGAGACCATCCTAGCTTTACAAGAGGTCCACACTAGAATTTGTGGTGCCCACACAAGTGGTATGGTTCTAGTAAAGAAGTTTCTTTGAGTTGGGTATTATTGGCCAACCATGGAACATGATGCTTGTGAATTTGTCAGGAAATTTCTACCATGTTAGCAGCCTACAAATTTGATTCATGCACTAGCACAAGACTTGCAGCCCATTGCGGCACCTTGGCCATTTTCATGTTGGGGCTTGAATCTCATCATATTAATCACTCCCCTCTCCTCAGATGGACATAAGTACACAATAACTACCATAGAGTATTTCACAAAATGGGTCAAAGTGATTCTACTCACACTTACTACTTGCATCCAAATATACAAGTTCATCCTTTACCATATCTTTTGCTGATTTGGCATACCATCTACCATCTTAACAAATGACAACACACCTTTTGAAAACTAGCATGTGGATGATCTATGTACTAGACTCCACATCCATAACCATTTCTCTAGTCTATACTTCCCTCAAGGAAATGGCCAAGCTAAGGCAACCAACAAAACAATCCTCAATATCCTCAAGAAGGTTGTCAATGATTCTAGTCAAGACTGGCATCTCAAAATAAATCCCACTCTTTGGGCCTATCACACTTCTTATCACACTCCCATAGGCACCACCCCATATTCCCTTGTATATGGTGCCGAAGTCATTCCATCAATTGAGGTTGAGTTCCCATCATTACAAGTCTCCATGAAGAACTACACCACTGATGAATACTCTTTCGTGGCATGTCTCGCATAGCTGGATCTGCTAGATGAAAAGAGACAACAAGCATATGATCACCTAGTTTCATACCAGAATCGACTCAAAAGGAGTTATAAAAAGAAGGTCCATCCTAGACAGTTCCAGGCAGGTGAAATGGTCCTAAAATAAAATCGGAAGGTTGAAGCACATAGAGAAAATAAAGGCAAGTTTGAGCCTACTTTGCTGGGTCCCTATGTTGTCACAACATGCTTCGGCTCTGGAGCCTATCAGCTATCTACACTAGAAGGTGAGCCTTTGAATGATCTGATCAACATCATCAATCTAAAGAGGTTCTATGGCTGAACCAGATTCTACATATTCATAAAATCCATAAAAATTGGAAAAGCATAAAAAAATTTTAAAAAAAGAAAAAAAGAAGAAAAAGAAAAGAAAAAATATTCATCCATTAGTGAAAACTTGGTAATTCAAGTTCCTTGGACAAGTATGTTGGTGAAAACCTGGCAAATGGGCACCATACATAGTGGAGTGAGTCTTTATTTATCAAACTCCCATCCCCCCCCATCCCAAAACCCAATCCTTTTTCTACCATGCTCATCCCCACCACCATCCCCCAACATTCCTATATTTTACCATATATATTGTACATATATTGTACCATATCTTGTATAGTGTAGTCCTTCCTATATATATCTTGTATAGTGAGATCTTCATATCCCCAATCTTGAGCTTCTATATATATTCAGTGTAAATATTTCCCCCTCTATTGTACATATCATTCCATCTTGTTGTACATATCCTTGTTAGGCCTACAACAACATTTGATCATAAAACTTGTCCCAATTAGCCTTGTACTTTAGCAACATCAATTCTAACCTATCCTTAATCACAGCGATTATTCCTTGACTCATCATTTTCTAGTGAACAACAACACTCATTCTTTCATCAATTAGTGGGTCCCTAAGGATGTATCCTTCCTCCTGTTAGACCTAATCTTCCACCAATCACACCAGGTCTATGTCAATGTATCCTTCCACATGTTCAGACCAATATTCCAACCATTAATCAAATCAAATCTCTCTCCTTGGAAAAGGATGTCTTTTGGAGTTATCATTTTGGTCTTGGACTTTTTTCCTTTGGATCTTGTTAATATTTTCTGGCTTCTCCTTGTTCCTCTCCTCAAGGTCACCAGGATCCTTTATATCATGGTGCGCTACAAATAAGAGAAATCTAGGATAAGTTCTTTTGATCTTTCACTTCTGCCTGTGAGTCAGTCAGATGACCCTTGCATGGTTCACATGTGATCTTCTCGGTTACATGGTGCACTAGGGAAATGTCATTTGTTTGTGGTTTCTCCATTATCATTTCTACCATGCTTCTTCTTGGATTCATGTGTGATGCTTGGGCAACCCTGCATGTCTTTTTTGCATTAGTCCTATGCAACGTTGGTGACAAGGCCTTGTGTTCTTTCATAACCTTGGCAGGTCTTTAGCATTTCTATATCAAACTAGGTTGTGCTCTCCACATTTACACTTGGAGCTCCCCAAATCCCCTGCATCCTGCATCATATAGATTAAATTTGCATCTTGCATCTTTCATATAGATGCATTGCTACATTTTGCATTCCATCTTCATCTTTCATTCATCTATCTTTGCTCTTGGAAGCTTGGTTATATATCTCCCCTTCTTCCTTGGTCTTTCCCCTTTTGTAATCTTTTCGAGAAAATTCCACAATGTTTCCTCTTTGTGTTATTTTCTCGAGGGGGCACAACCCTTTGTTCCTCTAAATTCTAGCCCAGGGCATCTTATTTTCTTGTCTTTAACGTCATGCCACTTGTGGCACCACATCAAAGAGGAGCAAAATGTAGACCCCTAAAAATCCTTTAGAAAATAAAAGTATTTTTATTTTTTGAAAACCCCTGATGACATCATCATTGGTTAATTAATTAATTATTTAATTAATTAATTAATTAATTAATTAATTAATTAATTATTTAATTAATTAATTAATTAATTAATTAATTATTATGCCACTAAATCCCTTTATCTTAATTAAAAATGTTTAATTAAGGAAACTCCTCTCAAAATGTTTAAATCTAATTTAAACATCATTCCCCCCAAAATTTATGAATTACTCAATAAATTGACCAAAATCCTTTTAATAAATGAAATATTTATTAAAATCCCTCCAATACCCTAGAATATTCTAGACTTTTCTATACTTTCCTAGACTCTCCTACTCTTCCCTAAACCCTTCCTAATCCTATCTAGAAGGTGTTTCCTAACCTTCTTAGCCTAATCCAAGTATCTTTGAATTTGGGTCAAACCCATCCATTTATGAGTCTTACAGACTCATTAAAGCCTCTTACACCCTCTTTAAGGCTTCTTACAGCCTCATAAAGAGACCTATACCTCTTCTTCCACACATGTTCCCCTTGTACACTTCCCTAGTATTTCTCACACATGTGTGATCAACCCTAACCCAAGGTAAACCTTATCAAACCCCTAACCTTACCCCTGACTCTACCCCTGACTCTACCCCTAACCCTAACTCATCCTCCTAACCCAAGCCCTTCTCAAAAACCTATAAATACTCTCCTCTCCAAAGAGAAAATAAGAAATTTTCTTTTCATTTCATAGTAAGCTTATAATGCCATTTTCATTCTAGCTCTTAGCATAATCATCTTAATTGTTAGATTTCCTCATGTTCTTCATGCCTTCTAACACATCTTAGCTTAGAAAAATGGATTGAACCTACTTTCTTTCATTTCTTTTCATAGCATATCATCATTATCATCTTTCATTTGGTCTAAAATCTCCCTTAGATTACTCATTTCTAGCTTAATCTTCATTTTAGCATCATTTGAATCCTTGAGACCTTAGAGGCAAATCAAGTGTTCTATACCTATTTTGTGCCATTTATGGGGTTTTCATGGATATCAATACTCTCTAGAATGCATTAGGAACAAGCTCCAAGTGCTTAGAGAGCACACCCACATACTCATAATCATAGAAAATCAAACAGTGTTGGAACCAAAGCATAGACTTATGTTAATCCAGTTAGAGCCAAGGTTGTGTCTAATGAGAGACAAAACCTTGTTGTATCATGTTTTATTTTGTAAATGTAATGATCATGTATGTCTTGAATTAATAGGTTTAATTGTAAATGTTAATTGTTTTGTGAATGCTCAAGTGGATATGTCACATGGCTTGTGAGGTGTTATTCATGGTGTGTCAATTGACACTTGTAAGTGTACTTTGGTCCATGACATGTCCACTTGAGGATTGGATGCCCATCAACCTAGGATAGTACCCTTAAGGATCCCATGTGAATCCCTTGGTTAGGGAGCTTAAGGTAGTGACAATTCATGAATTTCGAATTTGAACTTGTCATGAGTATTTGGAGGGTTAAATAGGTGCCTCAGGGTGTGTTTAGGTGATTTTTAGTTAGCCCACTTGGTATAACTATGGGTAAGGGTCATTTTTCACCATAGGACAACCCATAGTTGACCAAAAGACCCATCCAAAAGTTGGTTTTCCAAGATGGCCGAAAATCAACTTTTGGGACCAAGTATTGGTAAGAACACCATCCATTAGAATGGTAGTCCTTTTTCCACCTTTTTAGCTTACCTTTGTAAGAGGCCATTTTTAGTAAGCTTGTAAGATGTTTAGCGAAGACCACCCAATGGGAAGGAAACCTTATCCCTAGGGGTTTGTGGGGAGATGCGTGGAAGCCTTTTCAGAGGGGACTCTTCTATTGGAAGATTTTGAACACCCACTCTCTAACTAAGAGACTAGATAATTTTGGAGGAGCTTAGTTAGGAAAAGCTTTGACAAAAGGGCTCTCATCTTAAACAATCACCATTATTGTTTGGACTTAAGTTGGTGTCTCTACCATGAATTATTATGTTTTTTCTTTTTTTATGTGAGAAGAATGGAGTTATGTGATCTTCTTGATTTCTTGATTTTGTGTATCTTGTTATTACTTGTATGTGAGTAAATGTCATATTGATACAAGAGCATCCTAGGATTTTTAGCAATCCTATATCAATCAAAAATATGTTTTTCTTTGAAGGTAGATTGCTAGTTTTGATCTTGGTTCGGTGGAGTCTTGCTTGGTTTGGGAGACTGGTTTCTTAGTTTCAGTGGTTATCGGGGTGCTCAGTCTCTAAAGAATGCTCAATAACTGAAGGTGTCAGTGTCTCCTAGTGCTCGGTGAAAACTATGTTGCTTAGTCATGCTTGGTGTGGTCGGTTGACTAGCACTCGATTATTTCTCTATTGCTCAATGTTCTTTCTTAATGACTTGTTTTTTTGGATGGAATGGCCTGGCTAACTGATGTATTTAATTTGGATCATGGTCCTCAAGTTATGGATTTACCATTGGGCATGAGAGCACCTAGATCTAGTGTGTTGTATTCTTCTATGTAGATCTAATGACCATTTGGGGCCATATTGGAGAGTTTATTTATTTGTAAGGCTATTTGAGAGCCCACTGATGTTTTGGCATTTAATATTTGTTTGTAAGGGTTAATTGTTTCATCAACTGACTTGTGGCTAGGAATTAGTATTTATAGGATGTTTGGGTAGTTGTTTAGTGGGATTCATTTAGTAGATTTGAGTTAGTGGCCTGCGAGCTTAGGAATAGGAAGTTTTCTTGGAAGTTTGAGTACATGTTTAGATCTTTCTTGGGTACCTACCAGTGTGTTGTGTGTGTGCAGACCTAGGATAACTAAGTGCTAATGTTGTGGAAAATATTTGGATCCCGTGAGATCTTGTAGACTGTTACTTGCTTTGTATTTGTCCGTAACTGGGAAGGCCTTAGAGCCTGGCACATTGCATGTAATTAATAATTTGATGAATAAAGATTGTTTTTCTATATCAGATCTATTGGTGTTGTTGTGCATTTCCATTACATATTGGTTTGGCTAAAAGTTAGGTCAGTCCTTAATTGGATTCTCCAACCTTGACTGCATCAAGCAGTATCAAAGCGAAGTTTGTTCCTATTTGAGGAAAGTCTATTCTTGTTGGAGTGGAATGAATCTTTTATGTTTGTGTCTAGATCTTTATTTGAAGATGCCTCTGAGGAGAAATCATGAGATCTCAGAGGAAGAAGTTGCTGGAGAATTCAATCCTGATTATTTTAGGGGTTTGTAGAAACAAGTGCAAGACCTACAAGAGGAATTGAGAATGAAGAAGACTACCTTGAAAGAGGATAGTGATGAGGAATCTGAGGAAGAAGATCATTTTGAAGAAGTTGTAGAAGAAGCTAGAGATCTAGAGGAAAATAGAATTTTGAAAGCTATGTCTAAAACTGGGAAAAGACCTAAGATTGAAGTTTCTACATTTGTTGGAAGCCTTAGGCCTAAAGAATTGATTGATTGGATTAATGAAATAGATGAGTACTATGAATATTAAGAAATAGAAGATCCTGATAGAGTTATATTTGCAAAGACTAAGTTGAAGGGTCATGCAAATATTTGGTGGAGAGAAGTTCGGTTGGAAAGAGGTAGAAGAAGAAAAAAAAAGATCACTAAGTGGAACCAAATGGTTGACAAGTTGAAGAAGCAATTCATTCTGGTGGATGATGAATTCAACATGTTTAAGAAGATGCAAGCCTTCAAGCAGTCTAAAAAATTAGTGCAAGATTATACTGAGGAGTTTTAAAAAATCCTAATTAGGACTGGTCATTCTAAAGCTAATAAAGAGAAGGTTGCTAGGTATGTCTATGGTTTGAGACCTAGTATTCAAGAAGAGTTACTTATTGTTCGGATGACAATAATAGGAGATGCTTATTAGATAGCATTGAAGATTGAAGACAAGCTGAATAAGAAGTTTGAAGGTAGATAGAACAATAGGAGCCGAGGTGGTAAGACTGGTGAAACAGTTGTTGAAGGTAATGTGACAAAAAATCCTAAGCCCGAGGGAGGATCTTGCAATAAGAATTTCAATACTGGACTGAGAGGAAGGTGGAAAAATGAGTTAACTCGTACATGTTATAACTGTGGTAAAGCTGGTCATAGAATTTTTCAATATCCTAAGAAGAGAGTGGCACTAACTACTGAAGAGGACATTGTGAATGTTCCAAAAAAAGGTGAGACTCTTATCACTAGGAGGTTAGCTACATGTTTCCATGAATCGATACAAAGGAGAAATTTATTCAGAACTAGATGTAAGTGCAAGAACAAGGTATGTAATGTCATAGTTGATGGTGGCAGTTCTGAGAACTTTCTTTCAAAAGAGATGGTTAGTAAATTGAGTTTGGAAAGAAGGAAACACCCTAACCCTTATCAGGTTAGTTAGATACCAGATGTTTCTAAGGTTAGAGTTGAAGAACAATGATTGGTTGATTTTTAGATTAGATCTTACCAGGATGAGATATTTTATGATGTATTGCCTATGGATGCTTGTCATCTATTGCTTGGTAGACCTTGGAAGTTTTATAGAGATGTATTATTTGATGGTCATGCTAACACCTATGTGGTTAGGCATGAATGTGCTTGGCATAAGCTGATACCTTTACAAGAAACAAGGACTTGGGAATGTGCAGTCATCAGGTGTTGTCCATGTGATAGTGACAAACATCACAAGCACAGGGTTGATGAACCTATTCTTGCAAAGTCTAGTTTGAAAGAGAAGGAGAATGATGTATTTGATGAGTTTGTTGAGATTAAGAGGCAGATGGTCTTTCTGATAGAGATAGTACAATAGATGGTGACATTTATGACACAAAGAGATTCAGATGATACTAAGTTGATTGAGGAGTCTGGAGAGGATGAACCTTACCAAGGCATTGCTATGATCGGTAGTGGTCAGAGTCGGTTGCTATCAATTGTAGACTGGAAAAATAGGAAATGTAGAAAGTAGAAGAATTTGCTGCAAGGAGAAATGGATGAAGTGAAGACAAATTGGAATGAAGGACAAGAGGAGATATGGGTGAAGAAAAAATATCTAACTTATGATAAAAAAAAATGTAGTGTTTAATAGCACATTGTTTAAGGGAGTTGTTTAAACCCCTAACATTCCAAGAAAGACAAATCATTTCTTACTTTTAAAACTAGATTCCAGGGTTTGCTTCTTAGCTAGTACAACATCTTTTGTAGTCCCTCTCGATCTCCTTACTTGATTTGATGGCCTTCCCATGGGTGTTTCCATTCGCACATTAGCCTTCTTGGGCTTTGTTTTCTTTCTCTATGTTTTCTATTCCCCTTCATCTTCCCCCACAAGAAAATATGCATGTAGAGAGCTAGAAGAGTTCTTATTCTCTAGCTATGGGGAAGGTTTTGGATTAGATTTTGGGTATTTTAGATCAAGAGTAACCACAATGGCAAGCTGTTCCACCTTAATATGGCTAATCTCACTCCTCTCTGGGGGGGTCACGGGGGGGTTCTTCAATGGCTCCACCATTGACAAGGGGTTGGGTTCCTTCATAGGTAGAGGTTCCAGAGAGTTGAGTATAGAGTGCACCACTTTGTTCACCAAAGGAGGAATGATCTCACCTTATTCTAGCACCTAGTTTTCCCCTACTGGGTTTTCTGTCTTGTTAGCCACCAGGGGTGGGAAAGTCTTCTCCTTTTCCTCTTCTTCTATCAAGGGTGGAACTTCAACCATTCCTTTATCCTTATTCCCTTTTTTGGTTCCCGACTGGAAGGTCTTGCAAGTGTCACTAGAGTGACCTCTGTTATCACATTTCTAGCAGAAGAGGGTAGCATTTTCATACACTAGCGCTTGGGTCCATCTGCCCAGTTGGGCTTTTAAAATGACAAAGTTGGGTAGAGTTTTGTTCATGGTGACATTCACACATAACCTAGTGAAAACCAGCCTAGATTTAGAGTGGGTTACCTGGTCAGTAGTGATAAACATGCAGAAGGAGTCACCTATCCATTGCAACACTTTCTCATCCCAATATTCTAATGGAAGGCTACGGATCCAAACCCAAACCAGGGCCATTCTGGTCAGTTCCGTCACCATGGCCATTCTAGCCAATTTCGTAAAAAAAAAATTGCAGTGAAATTATTAAAATAGACTCCTTATATTATGGTCAGTAAAATTTCCATTTGTTGCATAATTTATTCTCCAACCAAAAAAAGTTCTTGTCCACTTTCAAATTGAACTTAGGATTCCTGATTTGAAAAATATAAGGAAAACCGATGACTTTTGTGCACTACTTAAATACAAAAATGACGATTACATTTTGGTTATAGATTATGTTATCAACGTTAAAAATGTAAAGAAAATATGGTGAGCATATTTATTAAAGTAGAACATCAATGCTACCACATAGACAATTCAACATGAAAATGATTTATTGGCAAGGCAAATACATTTTTAATAGGAAATAGTACTCAATTATCCAAATTGATTATATCGACATGCATAGTTGGTATTTATGACCTAGACCCAATTCATTGAAACAAATCAAAGATTGACATGTAATGTATGATCAACACCTGACCAAAACCTTTAAGTATGGTTGTTTTGATTATAAAATTGTACTTACTAGTGGGCTTTGATATTGTTTTATTATACTTGTAAATGATTATGCAAACAACACCAGTCAAATTAGATTTTGCTTTCATTTGATAACATATTCTACTTTCTACCACCCTTATTAAATTCAATGACATCTTCTGGTGGTGAAAATAAATCAAGACATTAATTTAAAATGGATCAGTTTCTATCATATATGCATAATCATCGATTTGAATGGTTTCATACATTTCAAGGGCCTAGTAAAGGACATTTATGAAGATATGAAATTCAATATATTTTTATCTATCTTATTATTATACAACTGCAATCTTTGTTTTCATGTGTATTATCAAAGATATATGGTATAAAATGTAATGCCAAACATATAATTTTCATAGATTAGAATATTAGTATGCATTAATTCTGGATTTTCTTGTGTCAAAGTTTTCGCATCAATTTTGGGAAAGCATTTCATAATTTATTATTCATTTCTTTTCTTGTTTCCTGAATGCATTTTTACACTTCAAAAACTTAAGAAAATAAGTTCCACATTTAAATCCAAGAAATCAATTGAAACATAGTATTTATAAATGATACACATAATTTGATGGATTCTTAATTAAGAAAAATAAGTTTACAAAAGAAAACAAGAAGTACTTTTGTTGTTAACTGGCCGATTAATATCAATGTGTTATCGTCAATTGTACTCCAAATAAATTACATCAAAAATGAATCTGGGCCCAAGACAGAGTTGCATTTTAAATATAAGCCATATTTGTGCTCAAAACACTTTCAATACATTATAAATAGTAAATATGACTAAAAATGGTAGGTATAGCACACTTCATCTAATGTAATAAGATTATATATAGAATTTGATGGGAGAGAGTCTATCATCTTTCACTTATGTACAAGATTTTATCCTGCTAGCCATTAAGGAAATCCTCAGAAGTGAAAGATTTTATGTTGCTAGCCATTATGAGAATCCATGTGATGCTTTAATCATTTTCATTAGGATATATCTTTTGTGTTGGAATGAATTAATAATAACTCTTAATAGCACTACTGTAGCCCAGCTTCCAAAGAGATGTGGAGTTTACTACATAGTTTCTCAAATACCGCAACCTTTCGGTGACACCAATGATGACCACCATCGTCATTATGAGCATCATCTTATTCAAATTTATCAATTTACATACAAAAACAAAAAAGAAAGGCATCTCATTCTCTAAAATATCATCCATTTTTTCTTGGCTACAAAGGAAAGGAATGATGGTCCCTCTTTTACTCCATTGCCTTTTCATTACACTCAGTTAATTATGTGGCCAACTTGGGAGAAGACCCCTTAGTAATTTAAGCACATTATAAAGTTTCCTTTGTAAGTGGGGCCGCAATACTGCATATCTATTTCTTTGCAAAAAAATTATTATCCTAAACGCCATCCTCCTTCCCGTTCAAGTGTTATTTTTCTTAATTGTACCATAGAAAAAGTGAACCTTCATCCTAAAAGTTGTGATTTTGGTATTTTTTTGTTGACCACAATCATAGGCTTCCATGAGAGGTTCCCAACGATAATTATTAGGCAATATATTTAAATTTGTTCTGATGGTCATTTAGAATGTAGTGGTAGTTATGACTCTTAATTTCTCCTTGTGATAATTTATAACCATCAAATCATTCACCACCACATTCCTTGTCTTTTCATATAGCAACATCTCCTATATGATGTCACAAGTAAATGGGTGGATTATGATTGTTTACTGATACTTATTTTTTGGTGAATATATTAGGTAAAGATGATTATTGATGAATTTTAATTGTTTTGAATGTGGTCGGCGATTATCAAGTCTTTCTCAATGCAAGGGCCCAGTATCATAAGAAACTAGTTGGGATTATGTTGCAAGTGACTTGCATGAGATGAATTCCCTCGAGTCCTTAGCTCTAAGTCCAAGAGATTTCAACCTAAGACATGGGCTCCTATATCACACATCTGAATTATTATATGGATTTGTTATGAAATGTAAACAAACTAAAATAAAATTTATCTCTATAATTTAAATTTTTTATATCTTCTTAATTAATTTTAAAAGTTGAGCATTCTAAAGTAACATGGCCATATTTTGGGAATGCATGCAACTCATTAAACATTGTTTAAGATATAAGATTTAAAAAATTAAATAAATGGAATTTTATTTTTTTAATATAAATTTATAATGTGTGTTAACCGTATAATGACAAAAAAGATAAGGCATTGAGATATTTCTATGTAGATCAAATCTTTTCACTCACCAAGTTCACCTATTTTGCAAAATGAATTTCGAGTTATTTCTATAAATTGATGTTTTATTGGAAGCCAAGATGGCAAAATTACTTGCAGACATCTTAACTTCTTGGATGAGTAGAATATCCAACTTATGATAAAAAATTTAGTGTTTAAAAACACTTTGTTTAAGGGAGCTATTTAAACCCCTAACATTCCAAGAAAGACAAATAATTTATGAATTTTAAAACTAGATTCCAGGGTTTGTTGCTTACCTACTGCAACATCCCTTGTAGTTCCTCTCAATCTCCTTGCTCAATTTGATGGCCTTCCCCTGGGTGTTTCCATTCCCACATTAGCCTTCTTGGACTTGGTTTTCTTTCTCTGTGTTTTCCATTCCCCGTCATCTTCCCCCACACAACAATCTACATCCAGGGAGGTGGAAGAGTTCTTCTTCTCTAGTTGTGGGGAAGGCTTTGGATCAGATTTTGGGGATTTTAGCTCAAGAGAAACCACAATGGCAGGTTGTTCCACCTCAGTATGGTTAATCTCACTCCTCTCCATGGGGGTCTCTAGGGGGTTCTTCAATGGCTCCACCACTGGTAGGTGGTTGGGTTGCTTTGTAGGCAGAGGTTCCGGAGAGCCAAGTATAGAGTGCACCACTTCATTCACTGGAGGGGGAATGATCTCACCTTCATCTAGCACCTTGCTTTCCCCTGCTAGATTTTTCATCTCATTAGCCACTAGGGGTGGGAAAGCCTTCTCCTTTTCCTCTTCTTCTGTCAAGGGTGGAACTTCAACCATTCCTTTATCCTTATTCTCTTTTTTGGTTCCTGACTCGGAGGTCTTGCAAGTGTCACTAGAGTGACCTCTGTTGTCACATTTCTAGTAGAAGAGGGTGGTATTTTCATACACCAACGCTTGGGTCCATCTACCCAGTTTGCATTTCAAAATGACAAAGTTGGGTAGAGTTTTGTTCAAGGTGACATTCACATAGAACCTAGCAAAAACAAGCCTAGATTTAGAGCGGGTTACTTGGTCAGTAATGATAAATGTGTTGAAGGAGTCACCTATCCATCGGAACACTTGCTCATCCCAATATTCTAATGGGAGGCTAGGGATCCAGACCCAAACTAGGGTAATTTTGGTTAGTTTCATCACCGGGTTGAACCCAGGTTCCATTTTCCAAGGGCCAGGAAGTGCTTTCCATAGACCCACGACCCCAACATAATAAAAGCCAGATCCTCCAGAGTGGTGAACTTAAAAAGAAATAGCCCACCTAGCATAGTAGATAAAAGGACATATCCTTTGATCTTCCATTGGTTAGACACCCATTTTCTAACCATTTCAATGGTAGGTCAAAAGTTAAAGAATCAACCTACCAGGGCCAACTGGAAATCCGCCATCATTCTATTCACCACAGAATCCAAATGTGAAAGTTAAGCACCTTCCTTGGTCTGAATGAAGTCCACTAGGAGAGCCTCCAGAGATTGATGGTCTTCACCAATAAGGGCCCCCTTCCAGTTGGATTTTTTGGGGGAAAAAGGGACTTCGGTAGAAGATGACATGTTTTGGGTTTCCACCATTGATTCTAACACTAGGACCATGATAGACGTATTCATGGGATCAACAAGGGGTCCATCAAGACCAGCAGGAGGACCTTCCATGGAGGAAGATTTTCCCCCAGGGGATGCAGGCATGGGAGCCTACAGTTTGAAAACAAAGCTTGGGCGGGAAGTTACAGAGCGGAATGTATAATGTTAATGTTCTATTTAATATTAAAAAAAGATGTATTTAAAAATAAATATCTTTAAAAAATAAAATTTAATATAAAAATTATATATATATAAAAAAATATTTTGTTTAAAAAAACTGAGCCCTAACCGCAAGGGCTAGGGCCGGCTGGACTAGCCACAGCAGCAACTTTGGCTATGACTGTGACTTAGTCACAGTCGCAGCTTCGATTGTGACTTATTCACAACCGTAGCAGCTGCTGTGATTATGACTTAGTCATAGTGCAACAGGCTTCTGTGTAAGGGCTGGTGGTTTTGGGTAGAGCCTCGGCTCCCCTTCCCCCCCCCCCGCCCCCCCTTTTTTTTTATAAAGGACAAAAAAAAAACATATGCTTGAAATATGATTTTTTTTTTTTAAATTCTACTTCTTTGTAGGTCAAAATTTATAATACCCAATTGGGTAATGAGACCAAACAAAAAACAAATAGTGGTAAGTGATGTATACAAGATCTCATAGAATGGAAATGAAACTAAGGGAGAGCTTTGAAACGTCCCATTGTTCTTCAAAAAAGTCTGATATATAGTCATAGCTATATATATGAAAATTATATATGAATATGAATATAATACACACATTTCTTCACCACCTCCATTGTAGGCTTCTCCAAGCTTTCCTGCTACAAGAAACACAAAAAAAGAGTATACCCACTTAGGATTTGAAAGGGAAAAGATAGAGGCAAGAATAGATATAAAATATGAGTTTTGGGGATTTACCAAATCCACCCTAACCCTAAATTTGAATTAGGGTTAGGGTTGATGGGTCAACCCACTTGACCATATTCTTTTAGAACATCTTTTCCCTCCCATTTTGCTTCTTGCTTGTTTTGAGTTAAAGTAAATTTGTTTATTTATAGTTGTTTTTTGTTTTCTTTTTTAAAGAATGTTGTAATAGAATTTATATTTTGGTGGGGAAGAATATTTCATTAATGCCAACATGATAAACTATTCTACTAATTTGGGGAAAATATACTTTAGTGTGGGAGAAATGTTTCCCCCTATGTTTATTGTTTTTTTTGGTTGAGACTCCTTACTTAGTAAGGATATTAATTTAATAAACCTTTGGGCATAAGATTAATGTTATCAAATAAATTTAATTACTTGCTAGGATATCGTTAAATTAAATTACATTTTCTTATTTAAAAAGAAATCCTTGGGCTAGAATATTAATTACTTTTATAAATGGAAATTATTAATCTTTCTAACTATAGTTATTTATCTATTGTCAATAAATGGGATTGTTACAACATTTTCATGTGACATCTTTCTAATCAGAGAACTTAATTCTAATAAATTAAATTCTTACGATAATTATAATATTCAAATCTATGCTAGCACCTAGAAGATAACTACAATAAATTAATAGTTGCATTATAGTAAGTTGATTACAAATTTTAAGAGGAACAATCTTAAATTGTATAATCTTGATAAATTAATTATTGTAATGTTATCCTAACTGTGTCGACACTGCAAGACGGATGTTGGAGGGTACGGTAACCCCCTCGTCATGTTTCCCCTCTATCGAACATCAAGTATATGACTCTTGTGTGTAGCGTGATAATCACCTATCACACTTAAATTATTTTATACATTAAATTGGTATGTGCAGGATCATGGTATGCCAAAAAGTGGTGATGTGAAAAAGAAGTCCTAATTGATAGACTCTTTGAAAAACAACTATAACTTTCAAACAATATAACATTTTAAAAATTGAAATATACATCACATTATATGCTTCACCTAATACAATAATAATAAACAATTATTTCAATTTGATGAAGTTTAGACTAAGCTAGGGTGGTCAGACACGAGAGTTTTAATATTCAAGAAAATTTATAGAAGAAATATCATAATTTATTATGTACTTAGAAAAAAAATATACATCACATCTAGACATGAGTCTACTACTTTTATCTAGAATCTTATAAAATAATATTATCATTTCATTTTGTTTAATGTGGTCAGACATACACCTACTTGTTATCTTTCTAGTCTTGATTGATAGACTTATTGAAAAATAGATATAGCTTTCAAACTATATAACATTTTTAAAATCCAAAACTTGTGTTACATTCTATTCTTTTCATACTAGTAAAAAATAAAAATAAAATTTCAATTTGATAAAGTTTAGACTAAGTTAACGTGGTCAGACATGAGAATTTTTGTATTCTAGAAAAGTTGTAGAAGAAAAATCATAATTAATTATTTACTTGGAAAAAAATATGTGTCACATCCGGACATGAGTATACTACTTATATCTAGAATCTTGTAAAAATAAATTATCATTTCATTGCGTTTAAGGTGGTGAGACATACACCGACTCCTTATTTCTTTCCTGAAATTTCTATACTACTAGATTGAAATTTCAAATTTTTTAACATATAGAATAGTTGTTTTTCAAAAAGGGCCTAGTATCTTAGAAACTAAATTAAATTTTCTATAGATTATCTTGTTATATATTTTTGATATAATATTTATAACTTGTTCAAATTTTTATGTCAATTTGCATAAACCTAATTTTTTGAATTTTCATTGTCACTTAAGGGCCTAGTTTGGTATACCATTGATGAAGGGTGCTCCCCTTAATACCACAAACACATAACAGATATAGAGAAACAACAACAATATGCAAGAACAGAAAATTGGCTTCTTATTATCTCCACAAATGTGGAATTACAAACTTTCAGAATTACAATATGCAAAGCCACATGGGCATTCCCTTACAATATTTTGTAGGACAAAGCCTCGAATCAATACCCAGATCTACTACCCAGAATTATTCCGAACTACCTAAGACAATAATACAGCCTTCCTTATATAGGCAATTTTCCACCGCCTGGGAAAGTTTCAGAATTTTAGCCAATAAGGCCGACCAAACTTAGAATTATTTTATTTTACATTTCATTACATCATAGTCGGCTCAAGATAACCTTTGAAACCCGAACAGAAATTTTGAAGAAAATTATTTTTCGCCATTTCAGGTGGCCCAACTTCCGAAGACCATAAGTCATCACCCGTTGACCCGCTCGGCTATTATAACCCCATTTCAGAAATGCCACGAAGCACTCTACAAGCTTCATCGGCGCAAGCGCCTGTCACCCAAATTTTTGACCTCATCCGGGGCCTCTAAAGCCTTCAAAACTGAGTTCAAAGTTTCTGTACCTTGCTGCTAATACTGAAAATCTTCAATATCTTCTGATGTACACTTGATCTGGCAATGAAACTTTACTGGCAGACTTATATGACCAAAATGAACCTCCAAGAAAGAAATCAGATCATTCTGAGCACATACAAAAATTACCAAAAATAGTAACTTTCCATAAATAGCAGCTCTGCACAAAATAACCCTTATTGAGTAAAAACATAAATATTTTTGGGTGATGCAAGATTGCTCTTACACCCAGGATGCTCCTGCATCAGACACCCGGGGTAATTTGAGAAGTGACCCTGTCACGACTCAGGTGTGCAGAGGAAAACCAAGACGGTTAACCTCCTCCTTTGTTAGCCATGATGAATCTTCAATAGGTCGTCCTTTCCACTTGACCAGATATTCTTCATATGTCCTGTTCCTTGTGCTTCTGCCAACATGACTATCCAATATATCTTCAATCTCCTTAGTGTCTGAACTAGTTGCTGGAATACTCCACTGTGCTGCTGTGATCTCATCTTCAACACCTCCTTCATGATACTCTGTCAGATCTGAAATGTTAAACATTGGTGAAATATTTAGCTCGGTAGGTAATTCTACCGCATATGCATTTCCTGAATCATGTTTCTTCAGTATCCTACATGGTCCAAACTTCTTCATTTTCAGCTTTTTATATGTACCAACTGGAAATCGTTCCTTCCGCAAATGAACCATGACTTCATCACCAACTTGAAATTCCTTATACCTCCTTTTCTCATCTGCCTTAGCCTTATACTGTGCATTCATCTTGGTAATATGCTTCCTCACCTCTTCATGGATGTTCTTCATGTGTTCTGCAAAATCCTCAGCTTTAGCACTACTTATTTCTCCTTTATCTATCTTTCTCAATTCAGATGCATTTCTTGGACTACTTCCATATACAATCTGGAATGGTGATTTACCAGTGCTCCTATTGACAGAATTATTGTATGCAAATTCCGCCTGTGGTAAAATCAAATCCCATCCTGTTGGCTTATCTCCAACCAAACATCTCAGCAAATTTCCCAAACTCCTATTCACCACCTCTGTCTGTCCATCAGTCTGTGGATGATGTGATGAACTGAACTTCAAATCTGTCTTCAACTTCTTCCACAATGTACGCCAGAAATATCCAACAAACTTAGTGTCCCGATCTAAAACTATGGCCTTTGGCAAACCATGAAGTCTCACTACTTCTCTGAAAAACAATTCTGCTACATGAACAGCATCATTAGTCTTCTTGCAGGGAATAAAATGTGCCATCTTTGAAAATCTGTCAACTACCACAAAAATTGAATCGTGTCCCCGCTGTGTCCTCGGTAAGCCAAGAACAAAGTCCATGCTGATATCCTCCCAAGGCTTCTCTGGTATAGGTAATGGCTGATACAATCCTGTATTCTGCTTCACTCCTTTCGCCATCTGACATACTCTGCAACTCTGTACAAACTTCTTCACATCTTGCTGCAACTGCGGCCAATAATAATTCTCACTAACCAAACCAACGGTTTTATCACAACCAAAATGTCCAGCCAATCCTCCACTATGCTTCTCCTTGATGAGATTCTCCCTCATAGAACTTCATGGAATGCACAACTGACTCCCTCTGAATAGCATATCATCCTGGATGATGAAATCCAACCATTTTGTCCTGTCTAGAGTAACAGGTTCTGTACAAGCTTTCCAAGCTTCACCAAAATCAGGATCCTCTGGATATAAATTCTTGAGTTCCTTGAACCCAACCACTTCAATCTGCATTTCTGTCAGCAATAGTTGCCTTCTGCTAAGAGCATCGGCAACCCTATTAGACTTTCCACTCCTGTGTTTCAAAACAAATGTATAACTCTGCAAAAACTCAACCCATTTCAAATGCCTCTGATTCAACTTTCCTTGACTATTCAAATATTGCAAAGCTTGATGATCAGTATACAAAACAAACTCCTTAGGAAGCAGATAATGTCTCCACTTCTTTAATGCCTGAACTATAGCATAAAATTCTTGATCATAAACAGAATATTTCCTCTTGGCATCATTTAACTTCTCACTGAAATAAGCAACAAGTTTACCTTCTTGGCTCATAACAGCTCCTATTGCAGTACCACTAGCATCACAATCTACTTGAAACACCTTATTAAAATCTGAAAGTGCTAAAACAGGTTGTTCTGTAACTTTTTGTTTCAACAATTGAAAACTCTTTTCTGCCCCATTAGTCCACTTAAACTCTTTTCTATCCCCTCTCATTGTTTCAGTCAAGGGTCCACAAATACTGCTAAAATTTCTAATAAACTTTCTATAAAAGCTAGCTAGACCATGAAAAGATCTTACCTCAATAGCACTCCTTGGAGTAGGCCATTCAAGGATAGCCTGTACCTTCTCTGGGTCCATTTTTAGACCTTCTGCTGAGACTACAAATCCCAAATACACTAACTTTTTCTTCACAAAACTGCACTTCTTCAAGTTAATCAACAATTTCTCATCTCTCAACTTCTCAAACACCATACGAATATGCATCATATGTTCCTCCAATTTCTTGCTAAAAATCAAAATATCATCTAGGTAAACAATGACAAACTTACCTAGAAATTCTTTCAGAACCTCATTCATGAGCCGCATGAAAGTGCTCGGTGCATTGGTTAGCCCAAAAGGCATGACTAACCACTCATACAGTCCTTCCTTTGTCTTGAAGGCAGTCTTCCATTCATCTCCTTCTCTGATCCGAATCTGGTGATATCCACTCTTCAGATCTATCTTTGAGAAATACACAGCTCCACTCAAACAATCTATAATATCATCCATTCGTGGCAATGGAAACCTATACTTGATTGTGATCTTTTTTATTGCTCTGGAATCTGTACACATCCTCCATTCTCCATTCTTCTTTGGTGCTAATACCACTGGTACAGCACAGGGACTCAGACTCTCTCGAATCAATCCTTTCTGTAACAACTCATGTACTTGTCTGTTCAACTCCTCACTTTCTGCAGGTGTCATTCTGTGTGCTGCCTTATTCGGCAAACTCACTCCTGGGATCAAGTCCATCTAATGACTGATCTTCCTGACTGGTGGTAATCCATCAGGCACGTTATCAGATACAATATCCTGAAACTCATTCAACAAATCTGCAACTTCTACAGGAACATCTTCTACTTCCTCTTTACCAGCTTTTGGAATTAAAGAAAAACATACATGCTCATGCCTCATACCATCTAGGAATTTCCTTCCATCAACAAATATTATTCTTGCATTACCACATACCTTTTCTTCGGTCTCCTTCAATGGCTTTAGCTTATGTCGCACTCCATCCTTTGTCAGGGAATAGGTATTCGCACGACCATCGTGTACAGCATGTCTGTCAAACTGCCACGGTCTACCCAATAACATATGACATGCATCCATAGAGATGATATCACACAATACCTCATCTTGGTATCCGCCAATCTTGAACTTCACTAGGCATTGTTCATTGACCATGACCTTGTGGTCATCTTGTACCCAGGCAATCCGATATGGATGTGGGTGTTTCTGTCTCTTGAGCTTCAACTTTGTCACCATCTCTTCTGACACCAAATTGTCAGTGCTTCCACTATCGATAATCAAATCACAACATTTACCCTCACACTTGCATCTAGTGCGAAACAGGCTCCTCCTTTGCTCAGGTTCATTCTCACCACTCAACAGGACTCTTCTGTTAATCAACGTTTCTCCTCTTTCAGCATCTTCCGAATTTGATGATCTGGCATCTTCATCTACATGTGCAACTCTAGCCTGGCCTTCATTTCTCCTGTCTCTTCTTCCTTGGCACTGAAGACATTCAAATGCCCTATGACCTTCTTCTCCACAGTGAAAACATGTTCCACGGAAGCCACCTCTTCCAGATCCTTGTCCTCTTCCCCTTCCTCTTTGATCTCTATTATTCTGATCTTGGAAGCGATTGGAATTGTTTCCTCTCTGATTTTGACTGCTACTGGCCTCATCCTTCTTTTTCGGATCTTCATTTTGGCCACCATATGACCGTCCACCAGATCGTCCACCGCGACCTCTTCCATTTTGTCTGCTCTCAAACTTCTTGTTCAGCTTTTCCTCTACTTTTAGGGTAAACTGGTATGCCTCTTCAATACTGTTCATTCGAACCAGATTCAACTCCTCCTAAATGCTTGGCCTTAACCCATTAAGGTATCGGGCAACTTTCTCCTTATCAGCTTCGGCATGGCCTGTTCTGATGAGGAGTCGATAGAACTCCTTCGTATACTCCTGAACAGATCTTCCTACTTGCTTCAAACTCTGCATTTTCTTCAGTAGGTCAAGCTCATAATCAACAAGAATGAACTGTCGCTTCAATTTATCCACCATCCGATCCCATCTCGTGATTTTCTCCTTTCCCCTTCTATTTCGCTCCAACTGAATCTCTTGCCACCATATCTTCGCATGACCTTTCAGTCTGGCCTTCGCAAATTTGACCCTATCAGGATCCTCAACATCTTCATACTCAAAATATTCCTCACATTCATTGATCCAGTCAATCAATTCTTCTGGGTTAAGATTTCCAGAAAATGTAGGAACCTCAATCTTAGGTCTTTTCCCAATCTTGGAAATCGCCCGAAAAAGTCTTTCTTCCTCCTGGTTCACAATTTCAACTTCTCCTTCTTGATATTCTTCTTCGGCTTCATCCTCACTTTCGTCTCTGACATTAAGATTCATTCCTCTACGAATCTCTTCTTGTAATGCTCGCACTTGTCTCTGCAGCTCTCTAACCTCAGGTGTTACAACACCAGCTCTTCCGCCACGTTCCCTTCGTGGAGGCATTTTCGCGATGCGCGCTGAAACCCTAGCCACGGTCTTGGTGCAAACTGCCTCACAGTCGGTGATCTGTTTACACACTCAAGAACTCCTGCTCTGATACCACCTGATGAAGGGTGCTCCCCTTAATACCACAAACACATAACAGATATAGAGAAACAACAACAATATGCAAGAACAGAAAATTGGCTTCTTATTATCTCCACAAATGTGGAATTACAAACTTTCAGAATTACAATATGCAAAGCCACATGGGCATTCCCTTACAATATTCTATAGGACAAAGCCTCGAATCAATACCCAGATCTACTACCCAAAATTATTCCGAACTACCTAAGACAATAATACAGCCTTCCTTATATAGGCAATTTTCCACCGCCTGGGAAAGTTCCAGAATTTTAGCCAATAAGGCCGACCAAACTTAGAATTATTTTATTTTACATTTCATTACATCATAGTCGGCTCAAGATAACCTTTGAAACCCGAACAGAAATTTTGAAGAAAATTATTTTTCGCCATTTCAGGTGGCCCAACTTCCGAAGACCATAAGTCATCACCCGTTGACCCGCTCGGCTATTATAACCCCATTTCAGAAATGCCACAAAGCGCTCTACAGGCTTGATTGGCGCAAGCACCCGTCACCCAAATTTTTGACCTCATCCGGGGCGTCTAAAGCCTTCAAAATTGAGTTCAAAGTTTCTGTACCCTGCTGCCAATACTGAAAATCTTCAATATCTTCCGATGTACACTTGATCTGGCAATGAAACTTTACTGGCAGACTTATATGACCAAAATGAACCTCCAAGAAAGAAATCAGATCATTCTGAGCACATACGAAAATTACCAAAAATAGTAACTTTCCATAAATAGCAGCTCTGCACAAAATAACCCTTATTGAATAAAAACATAAATATTTTTGGGTGATGCAAGATTGCTCTTACACCCAAGATGCTCCTGCATCAACCATGATCCTACACATACCCAAATAATAATAGACATCACGAAAGTTTGAAAACCATTAACCTTTAAATCAACTTTTAATTTAACTTTTTAAAAAAATTGGTGTGTTTTTTCTCATAGAAATATGGGTATGACATTGGGTGCACCTGTTTAGGCTCAATTTGAGGTGGCTTAGCTTAGATGTTCTAGTTTTGAATTGATATGATGCTAGATTAAAACCTAATGTTTTCTTGTTTCAACCTTTCAAAACAAATATAGATGGCCTAGTTTATAGTAATATAGATAAATAATGCTTGATGCAAGTGGCCACATACATGTACATTCATTCAATAATATGTGTGTGTGTGTGTGTGTGTGTGTTGAAAAGAACATGTTTAAATAAATAAAAATTGTCCATATATAATACACATGCACATGTATATTTGAAAATAATTTCAAATAAAATAAATTTTACCATTATAATTTATCTATCTAACTTGAAACATACATACTTCAAATGAAAATATTTAACTTCAAACATGTTAATTCATGCATTTACATATAAATTTAAACATGTAATATTTAAATCTTCTTCAACATGCAAAACTTTTGAATATATATATATATACATATATATACATATATACATACATACATACATACATACATATATACATAT
This sequence comes from Chamaecyparis obtusa, assembly GCA_027943335.1. Classification (NCBI taxonomy): domain Eukaryota; kingdom Viridiplantae; phylum Streptophyta; class Pinopsida; order Cupressales; family Cupressaceae; genus Chamaecyparis; species Chamaecyparis obtusa. Next base: position 247,325 of record BSBK01002538.1, read on the forward strand.
ATACATATATACATATATATATATATATATATATATATATATATATATATATATATATATATATATATATGCATATAAATATACATATACATACATATGTGCATATACATATATATACATATATACACATACACACACATATATGTTAGAAAGTAAATTCCACCAAGCTAACTGAG